>JAEQBH010007761.1:0-141685 GCA_016808115.1 Tetrastigma voinierianum | reverse complement strand
GCGTTGTGGATCTTCGGTGACAAATTGGTAAATTTACTAACTAAACTAGTATTTGTCTAGATAATAAAATTCTAATCATAAAGGGTAATGATAGTTTAGAAATGGCTTTTTTGGAGCAATTGAGATATTTATAAATTTTTTTATTACATGCTTACTTGACATAATATAATTAATTTTGTTTAAGATGTGACCTAACACATTTTTCATATACATTCTATTTTTACCTTAATTTTGTTACACTCAATGAAATCCAAGCATTATTCTATATTTTCCATTTACTTTATTTTTTTCGCAACTTATTCTAATTAATTGCATGTTTTATTTGTACTTTTGTAATGACAGATATGTGAGTCTAAGTTTATTGAAGAAATCGTTGGTGATTAGAAGATCAATTCCGTTAGTACATGCTGGTGATGTTATTGTTGATGAAAATGTGAAACATGAAGTATTGTTAGACAACTCAAATGAAGTGAGTATGGTTGGGATTATGGGATTGGTGGAATTGGCAAACTACCATTGCAAAGGTTATCTACAATGATCCTCGAAGATCAATTTAAGCATCATAGCTTTCTTGAAATGTGAGAGAGAAATCTAAAGATGACTGCGGCTTGCTTCAAGTACAAGAAAAACTTTTTGTGATATCCTAATGGATAAAACTATGGTTAAGCAATGCTGATGTGGAAGGAGTTCAAATGATGTTATGTTATTCGGGGAAAGGTTCTTTATTGTTCTTGATGATGTGTATTGTCCAAAAAATTAAAATTTTTAGCCGGAGAAGGTCCTGAGCTGAGCCAGGAGGAAGGATAATCATCTTAATCATGAAGAAATAAGCGCTTGCCTAATTGTAAATAAGGGTATATTCACTCATGAGGCCAAGGATTAGCAAAAACAAAGCATTGGAACTCTTTAGTTGGAATGCCTTTAAACTACAGCATCCAACAGACAGTTATGTGGACCTTTGTAATCGTGTACTACATCATGCAAAAGGCCTTCCATTAGCTCTTGTAGTTTTGGGTTCTTCACTTTTCCAAAGGGATGAGGAGTATTGGGAAAGCACCTTGGATAGATTAAAAACGATCCTCTCATATTAATTCAAAAGGTGCTCCAAGTGTTTATAATGGACTAGATGATAGATGTAAGAAGGTGTTCCTTGATATTGTGTGTTTTTCTTGCTGATTGGGGAGAAAAATCGCCACTAAAATACTAGAAGGTTGCATTTCATCCCAAGATCGAACTAAAAGAGCTTGGATGACAAATGTCTCATTTCTATCTCTGATGGTTTCATAAGGATGCATGATCAATTACAAGAAACGGTCAGGGCAATTGTTCGCAGCGCATCCTGAAAATCCTGGAAAATGGAGCAGAATATGGAAATACGAGGATATTGAAAGTGTATTGACAACAAATATGGTAAGAGAAAAATACATGAATATACTTGAGATCTAAAGACAAAAAAATTCAACAAGATTTATTTTTATTATAATTATAGTTTGAGTGCTTTATCTATTTAATTTTAGTGAACCTCCATACATCTTATGTTTATGGTTCATGTTTGTTTTCAGGGAACAAAAAACATTGAAGGGATTTTCCTAAATATGAGTACTACAGTAACCATAAACTCATGTTGAAGCTTTTAAAATATGAATCGACTTAGATTGCTCAAAGTTGGACCCTATATGGTTCGACTCTCCCAAGACTTTGAATTGCCTTCCCGTGAATTAACATATCTTGAATGGAGTGGATATAGTTTAGAATCTATGCCATCAAATTTTCATGCATATAATCTTGTTTAACTCTCTACTCTCCTGCTCAAATCGCATAAGACGCCTTTGGAAGGAAACATGGTATCATATTATTTAGTCAGATTTTCGCTTATGCATCAGTTTTGAAATCTATGAGCTTCACTTATTGAGAAGAAAATTTTATTCTACGCTGCGTTGCTAGAGTGTTAAAATACTGATCTTACCATTCGAAAGAATTGGTTGATATTTCGAGCATCTCGCGCACCAAAGTCGAGTCTCTACTTGTGAAGGTTGTTCAAGGCCGTTTAAATGTTCATCATGACTCAACATTGTTATTGCAGTTCGAACTTAACCATTATTTTTCTTTAATTTTTATCAGTAGTGCAAGAGACTCAAGAGTTTCCTGCAGATCAAAGAAAATATGGGAAGCTAAGAGCAAAGCTGATTTTAGTGGGAACAGATAGAAGAAGTAATCTCATCAATTCAGGGCATCCACATGGCTTGAAGACTGAACTTAAGCAGTCATTAAAACCTTATATCTTCCCGACAAGATTTTGGTCGCTTGAGCCTCGCTTAAAACTGTAGTGAAAAACTGTCCGAAACTCGAGACGGGATTATATGTGCATCTAAAGCTTTGTTCAAGCTCCTTACGACGACGAACTTTAAATCTGACTTGTCGCATTCTAAATTCAGGAGTGATATGTGAAAATAGCTGCTTCTACTCGTTAAAAACATTAAATCCACGGTGTGATCAAAGGAAAGGAGATATGTACCCCCTATCATCATTGGTACGGTGCAAGCAATAAACTCGCTTCAAGAGGAATCCTAAATGATAGTTTAACCCATACTCATTGAAAAATATATCATGTCCAAGTTAATGTTGGCTGAAGAATCTCATGATATTTTCCACCAATCTTCATTGGAAAATTTATCTTTCGATCACTTCAATTTTAAGGAAGCAGGAATCCCCCTTGATAATTGGTATCTACCTTCACTGCAAAGTTTATCTTTACATTACTGCAATCTAACGAAAGGAGAGATACTCAATCATGTCTGCCACCTATCATCATTGACAGAATTAGATCTGAAAGGGAGCTACTTTAGTAGCATACCTGCTAGCATAAGCCGATTTCTTCAATTTAAGTAAAAGTCCTTAACTTGAATCACTGTAAGAACCTTCAACATATTCCAGCGCTTCCATTAAGTCTACGAATTTTAGATGCACGTGGTTCAAATTGTATTTTATTAAGCCTTCGCTTCTTCGCCTATTCTCTGATCGGGCTTGGTTTAAATCAAATAAGTAAAAACTCGGTAGATATATGATTCTCATGGCACATAAATACTTTTTTATTTCTGCATCATTGGTTTTACATGGTGTTTTTTTTTTGCAGACTTTGATTTCTCTGCTCATATTCTTCATTCAATGACCCTAGAATCGAGTATTTCTATTCCCATAAGTTGTGGAATTTGTAGGGATAAGTACCGAGAGAGGAAATTGTTTAGAACTCCCTCCGAATTGGTATGAAAATAAAGACTTGTTGGGATTTGCTATATTCTGTGGTTATGTTGAATCTGAATTTGGGGGGTGCAATTGTTATTTAACAATCAAAGGAAATGGTAAGCAGGAGTACTTAGGTTCTTTCTCTACAGACAGTCCCCGGCTCGATTCTCCGACATATCGCACTAACGATATAGTGTGTTATCACAAGGCAAATATTAGGAGAGTATCAATTCGGGCCAACGGACGACTTAGTGGCTTCATTTGATAGAGTAACAAAAGTGGAAGGATTTGGTATCCATCTTATATATGCCAAAGATGATGTACAGATGCATCCGTCAATCAGACAGTTTCCGCTTCTTCTGTGGGAATTCATCCATCAATGGTACAAGCCAGCTTCTTTTTCGTGGAATTCAGAACATGGATCACTAAATGTAAGATGATTACAAAAGAAAGCCTATAATAAAAGGAGTCCCATAGAATGCAGCCTCGTAGATGAGTCACACCATAAAAGATCTAAAGGAATCCCAAGACTAATTTCTAAGTTTTACTTTTGTGCTCCCACACATGTGCATCATCAAGGCTCTCTTTACTGGTAATTCATATTCCTTTCCCTTTCTAATTCAAAGATCAGAATTTTTTATTTTATCTGTTTATCCTTTTTATTTTAATTTATGTTTCTATCACCCATGGGCGCAAACTTCATTTGTACACTTCAAAACATTGTTCTATCCCCAACTGTCTCTCCTTAGATTTTTCTACATTTCTTAACTTCTAATTTCCATATGAATCAAATTCATTTGAGCTTAAATTTTAGCTACTGTTTGAATCATTTCTAGGGTTTTTTTCTTTCTTTTTTTTTTTCCTAGAAGTTTGTAATGTTATTGATTTATGACTTGATGTTTGGGGATGTTTTGAGAGGTATATTCATTTTTTTATGGTTGTGATTTATGGAACCAAAACTTAGCAAGAAATTGAATGCGTGTGTTTTGGGACGTTGGAGTTATTTGCTCGTGCCATGTTTGGTTGCTGAGAAAGAGTTGGAAGGAGGATGGAGAATTGAATAATTTTCAATCTAATAAATGAGAAACTAGATTTAGGTATTTTGGGAATTTGAGTTATTTGTTGTTATATAGTTTGTATTTCAGGAAATTGCTGGGAAAGCATGGAAAATAAATAATTATTTAATTAAGGAAATGAAACAAATTATTCTAACATTGCATGAGTTGCTTGCCTGAGCCTGTCCCCAATAATGTAAGACCCGAGAAATTTCAATTTATGAAAAAAGGGCAAAATCGTAATTTTGATTATAAACAATTTCAATGTAACCAGTAATTTATTCTCTAGATCTCGGATGACGAAACGGATTTCACCGCTAGACCGCCCCACAAATCTAACTAGTATGTACCAGAAATTCCGAGGTAGGGGCCTGAGCTGACACGCGCTTTTTCGAGGCATCGCGTTCTAAAAGCCGTAAAACTATTTTCGATGCGACGAAAAGTCACATATAAAGGTGTACCATGTTCCATAAGTGGTATGAGTAGAGAAATGATGAAAATAGATCGCCGAGGCAAAGGCTTAATGTCAAAACTCGGGAAACGAGGGACATGGAATGGTCATTAATTAAATTTTAAGTCACTAAATGACAAAATAGAGAATAGTACCTTCTTCTCCAATTAAAGCAAAAGCAAAACGTGAGAGGAGAGAATTTTGGTCCAGTAGCCGATTTGCTTAGGATTTAGAGAGAGAATGAGCAACTTCTCTCTTAGAATACTGGACGATCTCGAATTACTCCAAGTGTTTTGACAAGAAGCAAGAATCGTCTACTGAAAGCGCTTCACGCAGGCTCCGTATTTAAGTGAGTTTCAACCCGAGAGGTAGGGCTTTCCTACTTGGTTTTATTCCCTTTAAGCACTCTTCTGTGAATGTTTGAGCTGACGAGGCCGTGAGGGGCCGTTTCGACGGCTCCAAATCTGAACCCGAGGTGTTAGATTTTTGAAACCCATGTGACAAATCTCTGGTGACTGGCCCACGGGCTGATTTGGTTACTTATGGTGAAATCATGTGTTAATGTATGCCTTGATTTGAAAAAAATGGAATGGTTTGAAATGCCGGTTCACAAAGTGAACCGATGAATAGATGTGTGTCGGGAATCGTAAAACCTGTGTGGTTATTTTACTGCTCGTAATAAGACACGAATATATTTTTGTGAAAATATGTGCTTGGTCGAGTGATTTAAATCTTAAATTACTGCGGTTTGATCATTAGCCTAAGTGAGCTATGGATGTATGAGTTGTATAATTGCTATTAACATGATTGTGTGATTCAATTATGCGTAGTATATTCATGTTTATATATTTGCATGTGATTAATCAGATTGAATCGCATACATGCATTCCATATACCTAGAACATCCTAGGTCTATAGGAGTTAGTATGAGATGAGAGTCTAGAGAAAATGGTTCAAGAGGGTAGTCTAAAAATATTAATTATCTGAGGGTAGTCCAAATGAAAATTATCAATCATTCGAGCGGCTCCAATTGATATTCATCGGTGGTACCATTAAACAACAATATATCAATCGGGCCGAGCGGCCCAATTGATATATCTCGGAGGGTAGTCCACTAAATATAACATCGGAGATGGTCCAGCTAATTTATAACATCAAGGGTAGTCCACAACTATTAAACATAATATTCCTACACGAGGCTTAGGTGAGTGCGGCGGAGCCTGGGAGGAATTTATCCGAGTTGAATACGTGCATATCCGCTAGATCAGCGCATTTACTGACCGCTGCTTAAATCTGAACATTGCACCCACTTTAGGGGTGGGTGAGAGAGTAGCCACTTAGGCGGTATTCTCCTATTGAGCTTTAGCTCACCCCCACAAGTGACCCTTTTTACAAAAATCGAGAGCACGAGTAGACTGCCGTCTCAAACTGCTTTTGTAAGAAACCCAGCGCGGCCATGGCCACATTGTATACATGTATTGAATGCTTTTCATTTAATATATAATGGTAAAAGTAGTTTATTATTAACTCTTGAAACTATTGGATATAGTTTGGATATATTGTGATGAGTATTGTATTATGGGCCCAAGGGGCCGTTTTACTCATGTTGGGATTATATTGGACTGTTTGGGACAGGCATATGCAGGTATTGTATTTGGGTAGAGCTCTCCGTACAAAGGAGACTCTGCCCGATTTTCTGAAGTGGCGTCGGGTAACCCGACATCCACTTGTGGCTCTCATGCTTTTTACCTGGAAGTCAACGGACCCGGCTTCGGGGCGCTACAAATAAGGTTGGGAAAAAAAAGAAAACAAATTATTTTATTTTTTGAATTTATCTACCATGAAATGAAATGTATTTATTTGTCTATTTAGGGAATTTGAGTTATTTTCTTGTGGTTTTTGTGGTTGTCGAGAATATGTGAATTTAAAAATATGTAATCTATTAAATATGTAATCTAGTCTTGATAATTTAATAATTGTTGCATTATCAGATATGACCATGGGTGACAATTGAGCAACAACAGGCCATGACGAATAGCAAGCAAGGTAAAACCCATCAAAACGGTTGTTCTGCCGGTTGAATCACCCCACAAATCAAAAGGGCTTGATCTCGAAGTCGTACGGAGGTCATCTTCCGATACTGAGGTCATCTCCGATCGGCACACAAAGCCTGTCGCCACTCCTGCTATGATTAGATCGACAGAGGCCAAATAGCCCTAATTCATAGAAGAAGAGGAGATTTGAGCGACATCAAGTGACCAGGAGCACGCCTATCGCCTCGAGAACACCTGGCCTACCGAGCTTCCACTCTCGGACCAATTTTCGCGCTTCAAAGAAGAGGCTTCCTTCTCGCTGCTTGGGAAAAAAATTTCATTATCGAATTGATTTTCTAATTCTCAATCAAGCCTACAATCGAGGCGAGGCGGGATTTTTAGTTTTTGCAGCCCTTCAATATTAGCAAAGTATATGGTGGGTCGCGCATTTAATCTTACAAGATGTTCTTCTTGCGTATAGATAATATGTCAACTGCAAGTACGTATGTGGTGCTCTAATGATTCTGTTTACTATCTTTTTATAATGCCGACATTCTCTTTCATCATACAGATAAAGCCTCTAGAGAAGTTTGCTCAGCCTTTGCATGCAATGATAAATTCGCTCACGCTTGCATTCCATTCTTAGAAGTGTACTAGCTACTTCCCATTTTGAGACCAGTGCACTAATTTTGATCATCTCAGTGGACAAATGGTCACAGATCTTTAACTAATAATTCATCGTGCAACTTGATCTTCCTCGTTATTATATTGAGGAAAATAGTTTGAACTAATATCATTTGTACCCTTGAAACCTGTCCGGGATAAAGAAAGTTTCAATCGCTTCTTACATGCAATTTGTAACCCCGGTACATAACTTCTGGGCAATTACTATTTAAATTAATACATCTAAAGCAAAAATTTGTAATATGAATTTACATTTAACAAGTTGGAGATTTTTTTTAATTTCCTTCTTTATTCTTTTACAGAACCATCTTGTCTATGCAGATAAATTGTTGGAAGTGTTCATGGAGTCTCCACTGTAAAACAAGAAAAACGAATGCTACCTGCTGAAACAGAGAGGGCAGATGATAAATTGGTGGTAATGCTGGTCAATCAAAGGAATCGGACAATAAAGAAGGAAGAGGAGCTAACTAGGAAAGCAGAGGAATGGAGAAAGGCAGAAGAAACATCCATGTTGAATGAGCAATGTCGGTCGGAGGAGCCACCAAAGTTAAGGAGGCATTGCAAAAGGAAAAAAGGAACTGCCGGAAAGGCTAATTCATTTCAATGTCGCACATTTTAATGCCACAACCATACTAGTGGACTTTTTAAATTAAAGGTGGACGTCATGTTCGTAAGGCCTCGGGTGGTTTTCTTCAATCCAAAGAGGTAGTGTCGCTGAAAGGAGTCTAATTTTTTATTTTGCCTAATAAATATCGTGTGGGATACAATTTTTGAGTATCTACGTTTTTTTGTTTTGTTATATATATATATGAATGAGTAGTTATCACAAATTATTCATGTAATTATTTTCTGAAAAAAATCGATAAAATTTTCATGATTTACTTATAATAAATATCAAAATGCTTTGTTATTCTTGCTTGATGATCACTGTGAACACATATGATAAGCAGACATTATGCTCTTTAATGGTTGATCAATATGATAACTGTTATGTATCTATTAAAGAAATAACACATTTATTATGAATTTTGAAAATGTTTTGATTCATTGATTGTTTGGTCTTTTGCATTATAATTTGGGTGGTATGCATAGATAAATGTATAAAAGCACAGGCTTGTAATTCATGTTGACTTATGCTTCAAAGGATGCTTTGCAAAAGAGTGACGGGAAGAATATGGTCCCAAATGTCTACAAGGTTCTAGACGATTTGACTACTTCTTGAGACCTTGTACTAGTTCCTTGGTAATCAAATTTGTTGTTTATAAATCTAATTCAGGTATGCAATGGTAAACATCACTTGATGTTTGAATTGTGATCTATGAAAACTGCAATATTTAAAATTTGTGGATTGAGCCACTACAGAAAAGCATCGATGGATAATTCCTATTGGCATTGGTAGCACTTTCCTTAGCTATAATTCCATTTTTCAGGTGATGTTACCGCTTCTTAGCAAAACAAGATTAGATTCATTATTTAGTCATCAGCCTTATGTGCGCTTTGATTCCTATCTTGGATTTCTCGCATTGTTCTGATTGCTGAATAATATAGAATATATAGATTTTTGGTATATCAAAACTTCTCAAGAACTTTAAGAGGAGTTATAGATTATTTTCGTATATCAAAAAACTTCAAATGCCTCGCTATGTTCTTCATCTCGTGGTCATACACATGATTTGGGCTTTTGCTTTTTTTTTTTTTTTCAGTTTCAAATATTAGCAAAGCATTTGTGGTCAAGTATTTTATAAGGATGCTTGCTTAATATCTTTTATAATGTCGAGACTTAATATATCTAAGTCTCAAATTTCACATGCGGGCGTGGATGTTGTGCTTTGGTATAACAATTTTAAAGTGTCTTCTCTCAACTTGCAAAACTATTTAGTCGGCATGAGTGGTAAAGAAAAGGGAGTCTTAATTGAAACTGTGCTAATAATTTTAAAAGTATCTTCTCAACTTGCAAAAATGGTCAACACAGGTTTTAACTACTAACAATTCATCAGGTAACTTGATCTTCTATCATCTTATTGAGGAAAACTGGTTAATCTAATTTAATTTGTAACCTTGAAACTATTCTGGGACTGCAAAATTTCAATTGTTCTTACATGCAATTTTGTAACCTGCATAACTCACACACTGATTCTAAATTACATCTAAAGCAAAAATTGGTTACTTGAACTTGCATTTAACAAGTTCGAGATTTTTTTGTTACAGTTGTCTTTGAAGAGCTTACCTGGAGATAGACCATGAAAAGAAGATTTTAATCTTCTAAATATAACATAAGGAAACTGCGAAAGTCATCATGAGATACACAGAATGCGAGAACATATTTATCCACATATCACACATTCGAAATTAATTGGCATGCCTTCTCCCTCTCCAAGGTTTGAGCTTTCTTATTCTTTCTTCAGACCTATGAGGACAGAAAATATGGTAACAACAAATGTAACAGGACATTAACTGAAAAGATTTGTAAGACAGCCATTCTTAATTGAAAACGAAGGCTTCCCTTTGTGGTCCTAAAGTACAAGTGTGAAAGAAAAAATTACTAAGTAAAAAAATTAATTTCTTATATTTGGTTTCACCGTGAAAAATATAAAAGAAAATCAAATATAATCAAAAAATTTGCACTTTTACATATTTTTAAATTTCAGTCCTTTATATATTAGAGAAAAACAAATAAATGAGTTTTAACAAACATAAACAATTAATTTATTGAATTTAAACTCATTTTTTTAATTTTCACAAAATTTCTTTTATTTCATTTTTCTTTATTTTTCTTTTTTATTTTCTTTTCAGCTTTTCCCAAGCCAAACAAAGCTTAATGGACAAATTAATCAGCATGATGAAAATGTAAAGAATGCAAATATAGATTTAATCCTCAGTATATGATTTTAGCGAATGAATGTGACGTACCACTAAAGCTTGAGACTAATGTTGATTGCTCTCAAATCTTATGTGGTACATATGATAGGCCGTTCCTTGTATTGTTTTTATGTTGGGAGGCTTCAAACTATGATTCCTATTTAATGAGAATATTAAGAAGCATGTTCCTAGTTGGCTATATTACTTTATTTTTATTTTTATTTTAATCCCTTCTATCTTGTTATCTGATCGTGAGATTTAAGAGTGCCACATTTGAATGAGAATATTGTTTTAAATGTAATCTGATTACTGTTTAACTTTGGTCTATTTTTTTGAGGATTTGTGGTGGCAGTAGTATTTACATTTCCTTCTTGTAGTGATATTTATTGCAATGAATGTCTTCTCTTTTCTCATATAGAACTTTCACGTAAATTTATATTCTTATTTCGTTTAACAACTCAATAAAAATGAGAAGAATCATAAAAAAAAAAAGAAAAGGAAAGACAAATGCAATATTGCCCATTTGTTTTCATGATAAAAATAAGATGATACAGCCTTGATATTCTGAATCCCTGGGCATCAGCGGCGCAATGTAAAACCTGGCTGTGTACGATGATCTGGCGGACGATGTGGGTCAGTCGCCCTCCGATGATTGTCAGCAAAAAATATGGAGTAGGCTAGCTAGCTAGCTTGAGTGATATGCAGTTGAATCATTTTTAACTCTCTCGGGGATCTTCATGATTTATAGAAAAGTGGTTTACAAATCCATCCCCTCCTCTGTGGAAATAATCTCTCCCTTAATCTTTAGGGGAGCAATATAGCTTCTGATTTAACACTTAGTCTTTCCTATCAAGGATTAATCTTCCAATGGCAGAAGAGATTTAAACTAGAAATTCATGGATAAATATATTTTGCGTATTTCCCACCTTCATCTATTTATCCATAAACGACCTGTCATATGCTAATAGATCGGTCACTATGGACTTAAAACTCCCTAGCGTTGTCCCTAAGTCAGCCTTTAGAAGACACCGGTCTTCGCACCAGCCATTCTCCCCGTCTAGGTAGTGCCTCTAGTTTTAATATTTTAGGTGGGTTACATGCCACATCATGTGTTACAAAGTTTCTCAGCTAACTATGATAAGGTTCAAAGAAGATCACAGCTCATAATGCTCCATTTTCCAGAATTTTAAAGTTTCACTGGGGAAAATACTATGTTTTAAACCCTTGGCGTGGAAGGGCGTTGGAAAAGGGATCGGAAAATTAATAGTGTATATATCACATGAGTTATGAAGCAATAATGATACAAAGTACACTGGAAGCTGATGCTTCTGATATGATGTCATGCTATATGATAAACTAATATAATATTAATGCTCGCTGATGCTTCACTTGTATAAGGCTAATTCAGTGCTCTTTACTATTTCATAAAGCCTTTGTCATTGCAATTTCATTTCTTTGTGTTTGCAAAACTTTCTTTCAAGAATCATCTGGAGTGTACCTCATCATTTGAATTTTCCACAGCCAAACCATTTAGATTGCCCTTGTCATATGTTTTGTGTCTATGTCTGTTTATACAAGAAGTTCTGCTTTTCCTCGAAAGGGCATCGTCACTGAGTTATGTTTTAGGTTTCGCGTAGACTAAAGGATATGGTCTTTTGGTCAGATCCCCTTTATCCGCTTGCTGGCCTATGCACGGTGAGCTTCTCTCTTTCAGCGCTTCCACAAGTCATTCCGGGCATAAGAGGGTTCCCACCGCCGCATTACAAGGCAAAATTTATAGCTGCTATGTCCTGAGAGAGTCAGGATCCTTTACCAAGCCCTTGCTGACATTAGTCCTGAGTACCATCAATGAAAGCAATTGGCCCTTAACCTGTATGAGTGCACAGATGAATGTCGCTCACTACCCGGAGCAGCTGTTATCTGACTTGCTTCATCTGCCATGAGTAGCACTCATGATTTCACTGGCACTCCTACCACAGATCCAATCGTTTTTCTGATCTGATGGCTGAGAGTGTTATGAACTTTCTCACACATGATGTTTCACCAGAGGTTTTATTTATACTTGAAGCTGTACAATACATCATCATTATGCCTACCATAACCCCCGTACAACTCAAAATTCGTGTTTCCCAATTCCCAAGACTCAGAAAGCTGTTTTAAGTGAGGTCATGGTATGATGCAAATTTCTCAAGCCCATTTGATCCAAACCAAGTCTCAAGCGTTTAGTCATCCCACTGATGGGTCATTCTTTCTTAGATCGCCTACATTCCGACATGCCCATTTTCTTGACTTTGTAGGTGAAGGCCAAAGAGGCCCGATAGTTACTAGGTGGAGAAGGCCATCCTGGAGAGCATCGACGGCCACTCGAGATTACTCGAGGCGAGCGCAATCACGAGCTCCTCCATCTGGCGGAAGAACTTGTGTATTAGATAACCCCTGCTACATAGCCTCTGCCATCCTTCGCCAAGTAAAGAAGAGCTCATTGTGCAACATTTGTCCTGCCAATCTTTGCCGAACTTAACTCACCTCAGTGTGTCCTCACAAGTAAGGTCCACAAGAGCCTTTTAGGCCGAGATCGCGTTAGTCCTTGGTCACTTGTTCTGGTCGGATCAATACCTTTGGGCCGTATAGAACACAGTAGCCTACCTTGCCCGCAAGAAGAAGGGAAGATAAAGGCCGCCCAGAGGGGAAAAAGAAGATGGGAAAGATCATAACCTGGGCATATCAAGGTCGCCGTGTGGATGGGGAGGGCTTGTGGACTCGGTTGGATCCAAGTCTGATAGTGACCCACCTGAGGGATAGGAGGAAGATATGTCTAGCCTTGTCAGTCTGATTCGTCGCACGAATGCAGCTGAAGCGGCGAGCCTAGTAGACTACCCCTGCTTTGAAGCATGGCAAAAGCGCCTGACGTAACGTCTAGAGGAAGAGGCTTAGAAAAGTCCTATAATGCCACCACTGGACTCTGTAACGAGCCCATGCTCTACGTTTTAGGAGGGTGCCTCCCAGGATGCTTCCTCCAGAGAGGCTTATAAAGGCTATTACATAATCCCAATGGGACTCTAATGCCACTGGAGCCGCTGGGGAGGCCCAATGAGACAAAGCATCAGGCGCTGCTCTCGCCAGCTGCAAATGTCAACCCCGAGGCTGGGAAGAACTGACCGGTTGATGTTAGGCCCATATGTTTTGTCAGCAGAGTGGGATCTGCCCTTCTGGCCGACACCTGGCTCTCGGGCTTGTGAGGCCGCCCAGAAATCATCGACCGCCCCGGAGCCCCTTCCAACAAGAGGGAGTCTGATCACACACATGTGCGAATTTACCCTACTCTTTTCCTCGTATCACGGGTGGCGACCGTACGAGAGCACTCCATCCCTTCCTCGCATTTGATAGAAGTCGCTCCAAAGCGTGGCCAAAGATAAGGGATGCCCATCTCAGAACTACCGACTTTAACGAGTTGGCTGAGTCATATGCTTTGAATTTTAATACTCCGAACGTGAGTTTGTGTTGTGACTCTTCAACATCTCCTCTTTATAGGTTGTCACCGCTTATTCTAACATGGCTTGCCAAAGATAGGAATTCCATTCCCATCTGGATGATGCCGAGAAGGTGTGGCTTTACGCCACGGCCGCTTCAAGCATCAAGCTCGACGCCCTTGCTGGGCGCGCCAAATCTAGGTCTAAGCACTGGAGCAGAGCTAAGGCTGGTGCGAAGATTACAGGGGCGGGAGAAGGAGAGGGGTGAGGCTAAAAACGGCTTCCAAGTTGCTCGGTTAGCCGCCATCGCAATCCGGAGACGCCAAGCGCAAAGTGCCGATGATGACTCCTGGCCAGGTCCAAGAAGCCCCGATGGTCGAGGAGGAGCAGGCTAGCGAGGGTGAGACCGCCAGCCCCGGAGGTTGAATGCAGCCATCACTCTCGCTAGAGCTCTGGCGCGAAGATGAGGTGCATCTCTCTCCCGCCCAGCAAGGGTAAGAAAGCCATGGAGGAAGAATACCAGAAGGCCCTGGAGCTAATTTTTGCTTATGGCTACAGATTTTGTGTGTCCAAACACAACATTTGTGGAGACTAACCAAAGGTTCCAGATGGTATGCCTGACTCCTCCGACTCGGGCTCTCCGCAGTTCTTTACGCACCTTGTGGTGCCCCCACCTGGGTGTTTCCACCGAGGTCACACAACAAAGGCAGATCAAAGCGGCTGGCAAAGGAGCTCGAGAAGAGTGTCGACCGGGAACCAAAGCTGATTTTTTCCTTTCTTTTTCCTCTCTTCCCCCTTTTTGTAATTGGCTTGTTTGGTCGCCAGAACATTTATGTAACTATCGACGCTACTAGCGTATTTATGAAATACGATCTTAATTGATTCCTTTTGTTTCATAACTCTTTCCAATGAGTCCTGGGACTTCAGATAGTTGCATAAGGATATCAATGTTAAATCTTTTAAGAGCTAGAAGCTGGTAAGGATCGCACATGGGCCAATAGGGAAGTCACCATCCCTGGGTTTTGGCTCTAGCACATCCGGGTCTTTGAAAGTGCGCTTGCGCTATGAGCCACAAGCATGGTCTCTCAAAGTGCACAGTGCCAGAGCCACATCTGGTCTTTTGAAAGTGCCAGTAGGCTTAGAGCCACATATGATCTTTTGAAGGTGCCAGTAGGCTTAGAGCCACATCTGGTTTTTTGAAGGTGCTAGTAGGCTTAGAGCCACATCTAGTCTTTTGAAAGTGCTAGCGGGTTAGGAGCTATAAGTCTGGGTTCAAAGTGCCAATGTGCTAGAGCCACATCTGGTCTTTGAAAGTACAAAGGTGCTTGAGCCACATTTGGTCTTTGAAGGCAAGGTAAGTCAGAGCCATAAGTATAGTCTTTTGAAAGTGTCAGTAGGCTTAGAGCCACATCTAGTCTTTTGAATGGAGGCAGTTGCAAAAATTGAGAGAAATATTATAAAGAAAACTTTATTGATAATACATCTTAAGGTTCATAGCATTCCATATTCGGGGCACTAGCATTTCGTCTAGTTTATTTAATGCGAATGCCTTGGTTGGTTGGAACTTCCCAATTTGGTTAGAACTTGGCTCTGGTTGTCGGGTCTCGTCAGGTTTTCTGTAAAGACCCTTCTAAGACTAGTCCCCGACTGTATGCACGCCTCGTCTTACTCGCCCGCTGTATGCGCATTCTTTGCCAGTATGATGCCATACGCACAAATCGCTATTTCCCACGGCTTGTCTCGTTATATCTAGGTCTCCTCGGGAAAGGGCTTCAGATAGCCTCTTTGGTGGATTCCGCCCAAGCGGACATTCCAATTTCAGAGGGGATTATGGCCTACATCCCATAGCTGAGGGTGAACGGTGACACTCCAATTGGCTTCCGACTGGTTGTTCTATAGGCCCTTTCCCTTAGCCGAATGTAAGCCCTTTCTTAAAGCCGTTAAGAGAGTTTTGTTAGACGCTCTCGCATGACCATTGCTATATGGGTACCGCGGCCTGCCCTGATTCCACCCCCGTGGTTAATTTCTCTGATATACCTCTTGAGGTGTCCCGCTTTGATAAGCTTTTCCACCATAAACTTCAGGCTTCGGCACCTGTCGGTCTCATGTCCATGATCTCTATGATAATCGCACCGCAAGAATTGCTTTGGAGGGAATCTGCTTGATCGTTGTCGCCATTTAACTCCGCGTGTCACGAATGATGGACAACAACCTTCATAAGAGATTCAGAGGAGGAATTGGGAGCTTCTTCTCGGTGGATCGATCACGAGATCGCTGTCTCGCGAATCCATCCTTGCATTCAAAAGGCTTCTTTCCTAGACGAATTTATTTCTTCGACCGGCTGGTTTGTAATCATGACGCCCTCGTCAGTTGCATCTGATATCATTCTCCGTGGATTGAGTACCGATCAGCCCGCCTGTATAATTCTACCATTGTTACTGGTGGGTCTAAAGACAATGATTGAAGAGAGAAGCAAGAAAGTTCCAAAGCTTTCCAAATTTCGAGGATCGTGATCCATGTTATCTCGATTCTATCTCCATCGGACGGCTTGCCCAACCTCCTTGTAGTCTTGAATGTAATTTTCTTCCTTACTTCTGAGAATTGTCTATAAGGAGCTTATGTTTCTTTTTTGTCTCACCGAACAAAGATACTGTGATACGAATGCCCTTCATAGTTCATTGAACGAGTTTACTGAAGTCATATGAGCTTGTGGAACTGAAGTAACGAGGCTCCCCGCGCAGTTAGCTGAACACTTGCATAACATACGCATATTTAGAATCATCACTCCGCCATAATGGAGCATATGATCGTAGGCGCTAGCGTAACCACTGAACGCGGGCAAAAGCTGGTATGACAAACCACGAGGCTCAAAATCAAGGGATGTGGGCCGTCTCAGGCGAAGAGAGTACGTCATCTGCCCATGAATTAAGGTTGTTGGCTGCATGTAGAACGTTGGCTCTGTACCAGCGCAAGATGTACAAGTGGCATCGTGGCATCGTGCCCCAGGGAATAATGGCAGCGCCGCACCTTCGGGCACATCACATGTTCCCAAGGGCCTGGACTTGTTGGTTCTACCTCTTGCTTGTCCCCCTCCTTGCCTTGCGGGATGCGCCACTAACGATATCGCTGAAGGCAGGGTGATGTGAAGGCCTCTTGTGCGACTTAGCCTTTGCGCTCTCCCGAGCATTCTTTTCATAGCGAGAGACTCCAAAGACGGGGAACTTCGAGACGTACCATCGCCCGCGAGGTGTCGGACATCGTCAGTGATAATCTGCCTTTCTTATTGCTAGGGTGATTAGATACGCAGCTTGATCTCCATCTCGTACATATTTTCCAAGATTGCGGCTTTTCTCCATTTGATCTTGCAACTAGTCACTCTCTTACTACAATCGTTCGACGTGACTCAGAACTCCTTCATCTGCCTTGCTTGCTCATTCTGTCTCCTCTCCATGTCCTGATGCCAATGGAGGAATTGATCTTCTGGTGGTTAGATCATCGAATTGGTTGACATTGCGATTGCCTAAAAGACCGCGAAAGGGGAACCGACAGAGTTCCAAAGCACGGCGCTGCATAAATCGCTGGGCCGCTTCTCCCATGCACTCGTAAATGAGACTTCGCTTGATTCACGTGACACGCCAATTGTTACCTGATCGCCCTAACCTCTAGGCATCAGCCAGGTAAATGTAAAACCCTCTCAAAAAAGGGCTTATCCTAAGTGATTTAGCTTCACACTCCGATGATTAAGTCAGCAAAAATATGGAGAGGAAAAAGAAGAAAGTATGTGCAGTTGGAATTGCTTACCCCACCCCACTTAACATCCCCTCTTGTGGGATCTTTCCTCGATGAGAGAAAAGCGGTTCACAAATCCCTCCTCTCTCTCTGGAAAGAATCTCCTAATCTTAGGGATAAAATTTGTGTTTCCTTATCAAGGATTAATTCTTCTTTATCAAGGACTAATTCTCCCTTATCAAGGATTAATCTTCCGAGAAGTAAAGGATTTGGAAACTAGGAAATTCGTGGATACTTATCTTTTGCGTATTTTCCGCTTTCATCTATTTATCCATATCAAACTTGCTATATGCGGAAGGATGGTCAATTGGGGGACTTAAAACTCTAGGTGGGTTGCCCTGAAGTTGGCCTCTAGAAAGACATCCCGTTCTCACTGTGCGGCTTTGGATTCTTTGTCTAGGTAATGCCCTGTTTAATAATGACATGGGCTCGAAATGCTTCACATCTTAAATATATGGGCCGGACTCCATTAAGTAAAGGTCTAAAGACCATGATACTCATAATAACCAATAAAAAAATAAAAAATAAAAACTAAAATGCAAAAAGATGATTGTTATTGTTGAATGGAAAAAAAATAATTACTGGAAGTGAGCGGGAGAAAGAAAGAAAGCAAATGTAAAAGAAATGGTAAAAAGAGCTTCCAAGAAGAAATTAAATTATCTGATAGAAATAATTGAGAAACACAAGCAACTAGCACAAATAATTGAGAGAGAAAAACCCTTTGAGAGAGACCCTCACCGCCATCATCTAGATTTCCTTAAAAAAAAGGGGAACCAAGAAAAGTCACTCCGCCATTGAAAGAACCTTTGTTGTTACAATCCAACCATGGCTTCCACTAGCAGTTCCCAGCGACCCTCGTCTTCTTTTTCTTCTAATTCTAATTCTAAATGGAGATACGATGTGTTCGTGAGTTTCAGAGGCGAAGATACCCGCAACAGCTTCACTGACCATCTCTATTCGGCTTTGGATGGCGGCAACATCAAAACTTTCCGAGACGATGAAGAACTTCCAAGGGGAGAAGAGATTTCACCCACTTCGCAAGCTATTGAAGAACTCAAGGATCGCATTATTGTCTTCTAAAACCTATGCTCATCTGCAAGTGGTGTCTGACGAACTGCTAAGATTCGCGAGTGCCGTGAAGAAAAAGGGCAAAAGTTTTCTATTTTCATCATGTAGAGGGCACCAAGCTCAGAACCGTGATCGATTTATGGAGAAGCATTCAAGAATCATCGCACAAATGCATTTATGAGAAGGAGAACAAAATAGAGGAGTGGAAGGTCGCTTAAGAACGCCAGAATTGAGAGGGGTTTCTCTAAAGGATCTGCATCCCTACTTTATTTTTTTCCATTTCCAATTTTCTGTCAGTTTATTTTCGTTGTTGTCAAATAAATAAATCAATCAAAATCCACTTTTAGGTGGTAGGCATTAATATGTTTGATTCCTTGAAAGTAGTAAGCAGAGGGAAAAAAGTAGTTTTTAAAATAATTTTCTCACTTTTCAAAAAGAAAAGATTTTATACTTATAATTTATCACAAATATAATCTATAGTAGATGTTGCGCCCAATAGGTAGTATCAGTAAAATAAATTTTAAAAATAAGTTAAAAACATCAAATAGCATAATCATGACAAATACAAGTTTTGATTTCTTAAAAATCTTTAAGATTCCGAAATATTCTTCCTTTCTAATCAATCCATTTCAGCCATAATTTCTATCTGTACAAAAATGGTAGTCTGTCAAACAGATTATTAAAATTGCTATTTTAATTATTTAGAATGTAAAAAATTGAAAGTTTAATAAGTGATAGAGGCTTGACTGGCAAATGATGCTATAATTTATAAAATCATCAAGTGGTTAGGACTGCTGACAAATTAGTGGATTTGTACTAGCGTATTATAAAGAATTGTCTTGATGATAAAATCTCTTATCATAAATGATAATGATACTTTAGAGTAAGCCAACTTCAAAGGACCTTTTCAAAGCAGTCTAGATATTTTGCAATTTTTATAACATGTTATCACATAATATAATTGATTTTATTTAAATATATGACTAACGTATTTTTCATTTACATTCTATCTCGACCTTAATTTGCTTTGACGGTGAAAATAAACATTGTCTTATATTTCATTTACTTCATCTTTGCTTCCTATCAACTTATTGTAGTTGACTGCATGTTTTATTGTACTTTGTAAAGGACAGATCTGAGTCAAAGTTTATTGTAGAAATCATTGACGAGATTAGAATGTTAATTCCTAAGTTCCTACATGTTGGTGAGAACATAGTTGGAATGGATGAAATTTTGAAACAAGTGAAGTTATTGATAGACACCAAGTCCAATGAAGTGAGCATGGTTGGCATTTATGGGATTGGTGGAACTGCAAAACCACCATCGCCAAGGTTATTTACAATGATGTTCGATTCAATTTTAAGCATTAGTAGCTTATTGAAAATGCAGAGAGATCTAAAGATGATCATGGTTTGCTTCCAATTGCAAGAAAACTTTCGATATCCTAATAGAGTAAAACCGGGTTACATAACATTGATGAAGGAATTGAAATGATAAAGAGTAATCATGGTTTGAAAAAGGTCCATTGCTCTTGATGATGTAGATTGTCCAAGACAATTAAAAATTTTAGCTGGTGGTTCCGACGGTTTGGTCGAGGAAGCATAATCATCGTGAATCCACAAGAAATAAACGCGCTCTAGATGTACATAAGACATATCATCATATGAGGCTAAGGGATTAGCACACAACAAAGCATTGGAACTCTTTAGTTGGAATGCCTTTCAACAACCCCATCCAAAGGACAGTTATGTGAACCTTTGTAATCGTGTACTACGTTATGCAAAAGGTCTTCCATTAGCTCTTCAAGTTTTGGGTTCTTTTTCTTTTTTTCCTTAAAAAGGGATGAAGACGCAGGGAAAGCATTGCATAGATTAAAACAATCCCTCTCGACGACATCCAAAGTGCTCTCGAATGAGTTATGATGGACTAGATGATAAATGGTAGTTGTTCCTTCCATATTGCGTGCTTCTTCAAGGATTGCAAAAGAAAAATAGTTACTAATACTGGTTGCCATGTATTCCATCCTAAGATTGAACTAAAAAGTTTCATGAAAAGGTATTCTATTTCTATATCACATACGGCATTATAAGGATGCATGACTTGCTACAAGAGATGGGTTGGGCAATTGTTCGTGAAAAGAGTCCTAGCCAACTCTCAAGGAATGGAGTGACAGGGAAGAATATATATGGTTAAAAGTATATTAATGAAAAATCTTAAGAGAAAATACAAGAACGCATTTCAGATATAAAGACAAAAAATCACAAGATTTGTATTTTTTTAATATAATGTATAGTTTGAGTGCCTGGTCCATATAATTTTAGTGAAATTTTTATACTATCAAAACATTTGCCAAGGCTGGTTTTCTGTGAACAAAAACATTGAAGGGATATTCCTAAATGAGACTATTGCGGAACCCATACAACTTCCTGCTGAAGCTTTCAAAAAGATGAATCGACTTAGATTGCTCAAAGTCGGATACAATATGGTTCAACTCTCCCAAGACTTTGAATTGCCTTGCCGTGAATTAACATATCTTGATTGGAATAAATACAGTTTAGAATCAATGCCATCAAATTTTCATGCAGATAAACTTGTTGAACTCCACCTCCAGTTCAGCCACATAAGACATCTTTGGGAAGGAAACATGTTATTTCTCTTATTTAGTCAGATGGTAATCTTGACCAGCCTTTGAAGTCTTCAAGCTTTACTATTGAAGAAAATTTTCTTCTTTTACAAAGATGTCGGAATGTTAAAAATACTTCACCCACTCATTCCAAGCAACCTCGTTGATATTTCAAGCATCTCAAGTGCACCGAATTTGGAGTTTCTAATTCTAGAAGGTTGTACAAGGTTACTTAAGTGTTCATCCATGTATCAATATTGTTATTAGAGTTCATACTAATTGTTTTCCTAAATATAATAGGGTGCATAAGACTCAAGAGTCTTCCAAAGAATCTTCATAAGTTTAAACGCCTTCAAACCAGGCTCAGGCTACTGCTTGGAGATAAAGAGTTTTCCAGAGATTAAGGAAAATATGGGAAGGTTAAGAGAGCTTGATTTTAGTAGAACAGGTATAATAGAAGTACACTCATCAATCAAGCATCTACATGGGCTTGAATACTTGAACTTAAGTCATTGCCTAAACCTTTTGAGTCTTCCTGACAATATGTGTAGTTTGAGCTCTCTTACAACTCTTTTGATGGTAAATTGTCCAAAATTCAAGGCAATATTTGATATGAATATGGAGGTTTGCTTAAGCTCCTTACAACGTTTAATTGTGACTTGTCACATTCTAAAGCCAGGAGTAATATGGGAAAATAGCTGCTTCTACTCACTGAAAACATTAAATCCGCAGTGGGATCAAAGGGCTGAAGAGATCCCCAATCATATCTACCACGGTTATCTATGGTACAATTATATGGCAAACTCATTTCCGTATGATTCCAAAATGATAGCTTCCACTCTTGTCATTGAAAATAAAATTTCCATGGAACTACCACCTATTGAAAGGAAGAAACCTGATATTTTCTCCACCAACCTTCACAAAATTTATTTCTTCTTCTACTTCTCGATTTTATGGAAGTGAGGAATCCTCTTGATAACAGCAATTCTTACCTTCACTACTAAGTTTATCTTTACATTACTGCAATCTAATGGAAGGAGAGGTCCTTAATCATGTCTACCACTTTTGATGAGAGACTGCATTAATCATGTCCATTACCATCATTGATAATATCAGTAAGGGAGCCGTTTTAGTAGCATACCTGTTGGCATCACTCAACTTCCCAATCTGAGAGTCCTTAACTTGAGTTGTTGTAACCATTTTAGTAGCATACCTGCTGGCATCAGTCAACTTTCTAATCTAAGAGTTCTTAACTCGAAGTTATCGGTGAATTTATTTTAGCAAAGATACAAATGATATTTGTTGACTTTTCCAAATCTAAAAGTCCTAAATTTGAGCCATCAAAGTAGAAAACCTTCCTTCAACAAATTTCAGATTTTCAATTTAAGTCTACGATTTTTTGATGGATGCTGCTCAACTATTTCATCAGTTTTTCCTCATTTTTTCGCTTTCATTCTCTCGATTGATCGTCTAAATCAGAGTTAAATCATGATTCTCATGGCACACTCCTTTTTCTTGTACCCATTGGTTTTACATATAGTTTTGCTGGACTCTGGTTGATGTTGGTATCTTTCATTGGAAAACCCGAATTAGTACGTTATTCTGAAGTAGTGGAATTCTAGAGGGGATAAGTTATCAGAGTACAGGAAGTGCTGAACTAATGATAGAACTCCCTTTGAATTGGTATGAAAATAATGACTTGTTGGGATTTGCTTTATACTATATTTGTGTTGCATTAGAATATTGTTACCTCAAACAAATGTGATGTTATCAAGAGGAAATGATAAGCAAGAACACTCGGTTCTTTCTCCCGTGGTTCTGTGTTGGATTTGGGTATATCAGATTACAAAGGTGGATAATGTTATCCACAGAAGTATATAATGTTATTCTCCAACTGGTCGGATAAATTATATGGCTTCATTCTCGTCGACAAGAGTGGAAGGCGTATCCATCTATATATGCTAAAGATTATGAACAAACGATTCACTGCGATGCCATTCTCTTCTCACGGAATTTTGGAGACTATGGATCACCAAATAAGATAGCTACACTAAAGCTCACACAAAGTGAGCTCCCACAGAATGTGAGCTCATGGATGAGTCACACCATAAACGATTAAGAGGAAACCTAAGGTCAGATCTCAAGTTTTAGGCTCTTTAATGGTAATTCATATTCCTTGCTTTTTCATCCAAAGATCATAGCTTTTTTGTCTACTATGTTTCTCCCTTTCTTTATTTACCCCATGTTTCGCCATCCATCGAACAACCAAGAAGAAGAAACACAACTTTGACAAAATTAAATAGAATAAAATTTTATTAAAAAAGTAAAATAATTTTTCTGATCTACATACAAAGAGTGCTAATCCTCTTTTTATATTTAAGAAGTAGAACTCTAAAAGAAATCTAACAATAAGCAAACCTTAGAAGGAATCCAATAAGAAACACAATCATATCCTAAAATCCTAAAAGGAATCCACTACATATAACTTGCAAAGGAATCCAATTAGGAATCTTAATTATAATAAACCTAAAGCCAAATAAAACCTAAAATACTTAATTGGGTCATTACACTCATGGGTGCTAACTTCATCAATTGTAAACTTCTGTTTGTATATTTCTTCTTCAAACTGCCCTCTACTTGTACTTATTTTTCTAAAACCTCCTATTTCCATATGAAATCCAATTACATTTGAGCATTTCAATCTCATAGCTATCGCTTGAATAATTTCTAAGGGCTTTTCTCCCGAAGTTTGTAATGTTACCGACATGACTTGATGTTGGTGGATGTTTGAGTGGTTTATTCACTTTTTTTATGGTCATGATTTATGGACAGAGTTGCTCATCACACCTAAGTTATTTGTTGGCTTCTTCTTGTTTTGTCGCTTGAGAGAAAGAGTTGGAAGGAGGATGAGAATTAAATGATTTTCAATCTAATAAATGAGAACTAGATTTCGTGTCTTTGGGAATTAGAGGTATTTGTTATACGCTTTGCTTTCAGAACCGCTGAAAGCATGGAAAATTAAAGAATTTTTTAAATAAGTGAAGGAAAATAAAATTGGTATATTTTAAACTAGGAGTTATTTGTCTGTGTGTTTTTTTTGTTTCAACAAGGGTGGGGAAAAATAGAAAACAAATTATTTTATCTTTAATATTTATTTACCATGAAATGGAATGTATTTATTTGTCTTTTTAGGGGATTTGAGTTATAAGCTTTCTGATCTTGAAGAGTTTTTTATGTGACTTTTTAATGCTCAATCTGTTTTAATTATCGTGACATTTCTTTGCTTTTCTTATCTCTTGGTCATTTTCCATTTGTTGTTTGTCAAATAGTTGTATCTTATTTTATGCTTAAATGACATCGACTGCGCGTCAAATGCAAAGATGAATACGGCACTGGCAAGATTAAAAGTTTGATAAGTGAATTATCATGTTTTAATTAAGGGCTTGAATTATGTAAGGGCCAAATTATGAGGTAAATATATGAACAATGAAGGGTTCTCTATGAATGATCCTAGCTTCTTCAAACCTAATCATACATTTGTTAAATAATCTATCATTCCACCTTTAAAAACAAGGAACAAAATAGTCATCTCTCCTAAACGACTTCTGCACATGAAGTCAATGTATCTGAAAACAAGTAAGCTTGAGAATTTTTCAAATCTGTCACTGATTTTGTTTCTCCCATGAATGAACACTTTTCTTGTTTTTCTTATTAAAATTAAATTGTTGTGATGTTTGAGTTGGAAGCAAACTTTGTCTACTCTACCTTTATATGTTTTTTTTTTCCTATTAAAGGTTCCACACTTATTGTATTCAGAATAGTGACAGCTCTGCAGTTAGCATTTTAGTTTCAATTAGTTCTAACAATGCTCGAGGGAAACTCAGATGCAGGTAGGGTTGCAATCCAAAGAACATGGGTCAATTATTTGATCAATTGCCATATGGATGCACTTGAAGACCTTCCTATAAAGAATGAGTTGTTCTTTCTTTAATCTATTGGTAAGTAAGATGTTGCATTCTATAATGAAGTGAAAAAGATACTACTCTATATGAAGTTTTTGAGAAGTTGATAATATGAGGTGTTTTGTTTTTGTGATACGATATTTCTTTTTCAATTAAATGATTTGCTTGCAAATAACTCTTTTTTTTTTTTTTTCGACATTTATTCATTTTTTACATATTATCAGAAGACAAACGTTTTGGATTTGACCTGCCTCTTCCTGATGTTAATCCCACCCCTTGCCACTTTGGGCTAGGCCAAGTGGCTACTTGCAACAACTCTTAAGTCTGGAAGAATATTGCAGTCAATTTTGTTATTACTGTATCCTTTTATTATACCTAATTAGCTCAATATGTCATAGATTTCTAAATACTAATAACAAAGTCAAAATAGAGATGGGACCTTTTCTTAATGTATCAGAGGTGGCTGAGGTTTTTAATTAATGATTTAGTTTCCAATATTTGCAATTTCTGAGGAAGTGAATTGACTCAAAGACAAGATTCAGAAAGCTGAAATTGCCTATGATGAAAATCAAAAGTTGAATGAGTTGTGAGTTCAATTGACAAGCACACAGTAATATTCACCAAGAATCACACACACACAAGCAGGAATCTCCTGAGGAAAATTTATCGTAGTTTTTCTAACATCTTTGTTGATATTTGGGGCTGGTTTGCTGCAAAATTTGGAGATTCTAATCTTAAAAGGTTGTCTAAGGTTACTTTTATTTTTTTGAAAGGTTGTCTGAAGGTTACTTAAATGCTACCAATGCATTGTAATATTATTAGTAGATTTTTTTTTTTTGAAAAGTATTAGTAAACTTATTTATTAACAGTTTTCTTGAATTTAATAGGGTGCTCATGAAGATTCTCCTGTGGTTCTCTCAAATATGAGCCTCGTACTACAACACTGGCTGACATATTTATCTATATGAAAAGTATTAATACACTTATTTATTAACTGTTTTCTTGAATTTAATAAGGTGCACATGAAGATTCTCCTGTGGTTCCCTCAAATATGAGCCTTTGTTGAAAAGAAAGACACCCAACAGGAAATACATGAAGTCAGCAGCTGTGGCGAGATGATACACCTGATGAGTTAGTGCTGTCATTTCACCTGTAACTAATCTCCCAAGGGCAGTTTCGTCAGATCATGAAGAAAATGCTTAAGCATCCGTAACTAGTCTTCTATTCTCTTCTCTTCTCTTCTAGAAGTTTATGCTATTTGGTTAAAATCTCTCCTCTGTTCTTCTTCTCAAGGATGAAGAAATGAAATTCAGTTTCCTAGTTTTTTTATCCTGATCAGAGATTTCAACATGGTATCAAAGGGATTGATATTTCCATGGCGTCATTTCATCACCTTCCTGCACTGTTTCCTGCTTCCCTACTTGCATTACCAATGGTAATTCTCCACTTTATCCCCATCATTATCATGCTTTGATAGATCCAAATTCATTCAGCTTTTGAAATCTCTAATTCTTCCAACTGCTAAAGCACACGATTTGGAAACCTTCATGTTTGGTACAACACATAAACCTGATAAGACCATTGTAGATTCTAGAAATTATGTTACTTTACTCTCTAATCCAAAGTACATTTCCTGGAAGAGATTAGATCAATTTGTCATGAATTGGTTACTATCTTCAATCTCAGAACAAATTTTAGGTCATGTTATCCATTGTCAGTCTTTAGCAGAAATTTGGAATGTTCTTGAGCAATTGTTCTCCACTAAATCCAAAGCTAGAGCCCTCCAATTACGGCTTCAACATCAAACCACAACGAAAGGCAGTAGCTCAATTGAGGATTATGTATTAAAAATGAATGCAGTGGCCACTCCCTTCATTGCTGGACAACAAATATCAAAGATGTAAACTTATCCTCTACATTTCTCAGGTCTTGGACCTAATGAACTGTGGTAGTAAATCTGACATCAAAGACTCACATACTTCCAGAAGCCACAAAGTGCCCATACAAATGCGCCTTGAAAGTTTGAATGCTACAACTGTAGTTTGAGATCTCTAATTCTGCTGCTAATCTTGTTCAAAGACAAACGCCTTCTATGTCAAATTTTTGGGGATATCAGAGTGGCTTTTGTGGTCGTCACTATCAAGGTGGTAGAGGACGATCTTATTCTGAGGTGGGCGGTCAAACCAGTTCAATACCTTTTAACAAACCTCTGTGTCAAATTTTGTGTATGTGCTTGACATATAGCTTTAAAATGCTTTTACTGACGACCTTCGCGACAAAACTCAGTTTCAAATCAGACAGCCACATCCTCAGAGATTTCCAGTGATGAATCTCCAGCAGCTATACATAACTGACAAGCCACATTGCTTCTCCAACATTGTCAATGATACAACCTGGTAATTTTGACAGGGGCTACACATCACGTAACAGCTGAAGGTCAGGTCTATGGCTGCAAAATCGGAATATACTGTAATGTAAGCCATCCCTGGTGATGGTTCTCAACTTTAATATCACATATTGGTCATATGAGTCTTCCTACCTCTCAATCACTTAAACTCAAAAATATTTACACCTTCTGACCACAAAATCTACCAGCATATCAAAATTCACAATTTGAAAATGATGTTATTGTAGAATTTGATTCTACTTGTTTGCTATATCATGACAAGAAGTCAAAGGTTGCCCTCCTTCAAGGAATGCTTAAGAATGGTCTATATCAACTGCTTCTTCCTTCCTGTGGAAAGCTGGTCTAAAAGTCTTCCTGCACCCTAATTTGGTTTTCTCCTCAGCAGCTGCATTGTGCTCAACAACAAGCAGCCTGAAAGTTCTTCAGCACATACCGCTCCGTCATAATACCAATATTATCACAAACACTTCCTGTATTACAGTCATTGATGAACCTATGGCATGGTGCCTTGGTCATCCAAATAAGTGGGATTTGAATAAAAGTACTATTCATTTAGCATTAGTGTTCCTATTGTTGTCCTTCAATTCTGTGATGCATGTCAGTATGGTGTTACATCAAATTTCTCATCTTCAGTTCCTTTGCATACTAAGCAGAGCCCTTTCAAGTTGTTCACTTGATGTATGAATCATCCTCTTCTCACAATGGAAGGATATCGATATTATCACTTTCGTGGGATGACTTTACTAAGAGTACTTGATTTTTCCTCTGAGACTTAAATCTGAATCTATTGTCATGTTCCAGAACTTCAACAAAATGGTTGAAAGACAGTTTACTGCCAAGATTAAATGTTTACAAACTAATTGGGGAGGAGAGTATTGCTTCAACCTTTGTTCCTTGAGTTAGGAATCAATTTTAGACACCCCTGTCCTCATGTTCATCAGCAGCAAGGGGGAGCAGAAAGAAAGTATAGAAGTATAGTTGAAATTGGTCTCACCTTACTTGCACAAGCCTCCATGGAATTTTGAAGTTCTAGTGTCTCGTTTATGCAACTTATTTATTGAATCGACTCCCTACAGTAACTCTGAATAATCTGTCTCCATTTGAATCTTTACATGGTCGGAAACCAGACTACAAATTCCTTAGTCTTTGGATGTGCATGCTTCCCATATCTTCAACCTTATAAATGCTCACAAGCTAGCCTTCAAGACCTCCAAGTGTTTGCTTTAGGTACAACTTTCATAAAGAGATCGATGTTTACATCCTTCAGGACGTGTTTATATAGCAAAGCGAGTGCTGCTTTTGATGAAACCACTTTCCCTATCAGTCCTTGTTTGCTTTAACTCCGCGTACTCATCTTAAGTCTTATGGAGCTCCTGGCCATTCTATCCTTACCTTCATCAACAATCAGCTGATCACTATTGCAACTTCCAATTTGTTCCATGTTCCTTCTCCTTGCTTTAAGCAGCAAATACTTATCTTCCTCCTCTCCTAAGCTGATGATGTGCCTCTAATTTCTGTCCCTTTTCTGTCTCCTGGGTCTCTCATAATGTTTCCTTCTAGTTCACATTGTTTGGCCTGCTCAAGAACTAATTCAGTCTCATCAGAACAATCCTCCAATTACTGTTCCTGGTCAGTCCATACACCACATGCAAACCAGATTAAAATCTGGTGTCTTCAAACCTAAGCTCTACACTGCCAGCATTCACTCAGAACCAGTAAGTGTCTCTCTTGCTCTTACTGATCCTTGTTGGAAAAAGGCCATGGAAGAAGAGATTTCAACACATGGATCTGGGTCTATAATTGATGCATCACGTATAGTTCAGTGCAAAATGGATTTTCTGGACTAAACTAAAATCTAATGGCTCTTTAGACAAGTATAAAGCTCGCCTAGTTGCAAAGGGATTTCAACAAACACCTGGGGTCGATTTTGAAGAAACTTTTAGCCCGGTAATCAAGGCATCTACTATCAGAATTGTTGTTACTATAGCTGTATCAAGAGGTCGGGATATCCAACAAATAGATATCAACAATGCCTTTTTAAATGACGAACTTCAAGAGGAGGTTTTTATGTCTCAGCCTGAAGGTTTTGTTGACTTACCAGACCTCATTATGTATGCAAAGTGCGTAGCTTTGTATGGTTTGAAACAGGCAATTTAGAGCCTGGTTTGAAAGCTAAAAGAAGCTTTGCTTAGTTGGGGATCTCAAAATTTGTTTCAGACTCATCTTCTTCTATTCAAGAAAGAATGAAAATCTATTATTGCCTTGTATATGTGTAGATGATATTTTATCACTGAGACTGTCAAGCTGATATATTCTAAATAACCTATTAAGGATCTGTGACCATCAATTTGCTCTCAAAACACTAGGTCTAGTAAGCTACTTTCTGGGATTTGAAGTGCTTCGAGCACCAACTGGATTGCATTTAAACCAATCTAAGTATGCTAGAGATTTACTTTAGAAAACAAATATGAGCAATTCCAAGCCTTGTCCTACTCCTATGTGTTTAGGTAACAAACTGGCTCTAAATGACTGGAAGCTTTACTCAGCCTTTTGTTCTGAAGCAATCATCTGCTTCTGATATCTCACATTGACAAGGCTAGATTTAGCATTCTCAGTCAATAAGTTGAGTCAATTCCTGCAAGCACCAACTGTTGCTCATTGGAATGCTTGTAAACATATCCTAAGATATGTAAAAGGTACTTTATCCCATGGACTTTTCTTTCAGCCAACTCAACTGCTAACTTGAGGATTAGTACATGCAGATTAAAGCCACAAATCTGATGATAGGGAAGTCAGTTAGTGGTATTTGTGTTTTCTCGGAGGTAAATTTGTAATGTGAGTTCACAAAAACAGAGCCGTTGTAAGGTCTAGTAATTGCATGAATACAGAGCATTGTCATGCTGCTACAGACCCTGATATGGATTCAAAATTTGCCAGCTGAAATTGGCAATACTCCATCTCAAACTTCTGTTCTTTGGAGTGATAATTTAGGAGCTAGCATTAGCCTGCAACCTATACCATGCTCGAACAAAGCATATTGAGCTGATTGTTCATTGTTCCTGGAAGTCTGTATCTGAACATAAACTTCAAGTATGTTATGTACCTATAGAAGTTCAGCCTGCCGATTTGCTTACCAAGGCGTTCTCTTTTGAACGTTTTAAAGTATTGTGCAACAAGCTTACCATGACTGATCCCATGCTAAGCTTGAGGGGGCATGTTGAAAAGAAAGACACCCAACCGGAAATACATGAAGTCACAACAGCTGTGTACAGAGGATGATACACTTGAAGAGCAGGTTATCATTTTTCCTATGACTAATCTCTCAAGGGCAGTTTTGTCAGATCGTGAAGAAAATGCTTAAGCATCCATAAATAGTCTTCTAATCTCTTCTCTTCTAGAAGTTTCTGCTATTAGGTTAAAATCTCTTCTCTCTTCTTCTTAAGGATGAAGAAATGAAATTCAGTTCTCCCCTTTTTTTTTAATCCTGATCAGAGATTTCAATAGCCTCATACTACAACACCGGCTGACATCCTATATATAAAGAAAGGGTTGTGTTCAGTTGATATTGTTTGCAAATAAACATCCTTTTTTTTTTGGAAAAAGCTTCTCTATATTGAGACTCGTTACAAAAGAAACCTAGGGTTTTGTTGTATGTGTTCTGTTGGATTGTTGCTTGGCTCTTTGGGAGAGAATTATTGTCAAGCTTTGTTGTGTCCAGTTGGATTGTAGCTTGGGATCCTTTGGGAAAGAATTATTGTCAATTATTGATGTGATAAATAGAAGCTAAGACGTACAACATTATATAAAATTTGTTTGTCAATAGTTCTATTTAAGGATTAAAAAATTTGGATATATCGACTATTGGTCATGGTCGGCACAATATCGATAATTGGTCGATATTTCAAGAATATATCATTAGTTTCGGTAATTTTTTATATTTTATCAGTAATTTACCGTTTGGATTACCAGTTTTCCTTTTTCCTATTTTATTTTATAGGTATTTTCGATTTTTTTTCTTCTATTTTATAGGTATTTTGGATCACCCTTTAGTCTAAGAGTCTCGATGGTCAAAATTGTTAAAAAAAATCACTTTTGTAGGGTTTGAAACTTGGCAAAGCTAGGGAAGGGCACCATCTCAACTAAGCGCGATAATTCAAGGCACGGGCCATGCTTCGCTGCACAATATATGACCTGTTAATATCTGGGCTAATCCAAACCCGACACGAATACAATGCTGGCTAACATTTCCATCCCAAACCCAACTCATTTATTATTCGCTGCAAAGAGGGCCAACATGCATGATTCAATTTAATTTTGATTATTTAAAATAAGAAGAATTATAATTAATCATCCATATATGTTTAACACAAATAACCTATTAAATTTCAGATGTTTATTAATTTTATTATTTAAATTAATAGGAATTATAATTAATAATCCATATTTAACACAAATAACTTATCGAATAAGTGCTAATTAATTAATATAATAATTAAATTGAAATAATTCGGTCAATTGTTGTATACGTCAACATGAATATGACTCATTTATTAAACGTGTTAGGCGTCACCACTGGTTACAATTTAAACATCGATTATATTTCAACCTAAACCTACTCGAAACCGTGGTTGGGTTCGTGTTGTGTTTACTGCCGTATCAAATTTTCACAAATTTTTAATCTCAACCATTGCACCATCGATATCATGACAACTTATTGTGCGAAATTTGTTTAATATGTTAATAGATAAATCAACTCTAATTATTTTGTGAATATTTCTGTAACAAGTTTTTCTTATATAATGTATATGATAATCTTGAAAATATATAAATTTAGAAAATAATAAATTATCATAATTTATCATGCTAAATACATCTAAAATTAATTAAATTGTAGTTTTAATATATATATATATATATATAATTATAAAATTTTATGGATAAAAATTAATTTGTTAAGATAAATTATAAATTTTATGTATTTTAATATTTTTATTAAATTCGATATATCCCCGATATATACATAAAATCCAAGTAGTGATATATCGAAGATAAATTATAAATTTTATGTATTTTAATATTTTTATTAAATTCGATATATCCCCGATATATACATAAAATCCAAGTAGTGATATATCGATCGAAATTGTTATTTTTATCCATGGTTCTATCTGAAGTGTTTTCTTTAAAAATATTTTTTGGCGTGACTTTTTTTTTTTCAGAAAATATTACAAGTGTTTTTTCAGGTTTTTAAAAATAATTTCTAAAATTTGTCAAACACTAGTTTTTTTACAAAAACATGTTTTAGGCTAAAAATACTTCCTAAAAACACTATCTAATGACTTCTTAAACATTGATAAATTTTCATGAAACTTGTCTAAGCATTGGTACAGAAGAAACTTAAGCTGTTAAAAAATGAAAATAGGAATAAAAGATAACCAGAAACCTTAAAATTGAATGATGGAAAATAGTATAGGGAGAAAATTCAGGAGTATAATATATACTCGAAGTTTGTAAGTATTAGAGTATAAATTGCGGAAGCTTTGATTGACGAGAATATAAATTCAAGAACATAAAAATAAAGAAATCATCATAAAAATACACAAAAGGTTTTAATCTGTACTGACTATCTGGCGCTTACATCCACTGATGAGAGGGAATATTCAACTATTCTTAAAAATAATGTTAACAAGATTGAAGTATCAAAGCACACACGATTAAGAAAATAAATACAAACCCTAGGATGCCTATAATATTGAGAAAATACCCCATAAAACTCTCAATCTCTCAAACCCTTACATCTTTGTACACATAAAATCTCTCTCATATCTTTTTCCTCTTGTGACCCAAGAATATTTATAGGAATAATCTTAAAAGTTTTCCTTATTCTATAAGGAAACCTAATGTTACAATAATATAACAAATATAAATTATCCTATAAAATATTATTTACAAAAGGAATTAATATTAAATAGGAATTTGAGACATATTTTAACAATTTTTACCTTGGATCAAATTCCATTACATCTTGATAAAAGAGTAAATCGACTCCACCTTGAACTGAAATTCCTTATATTTTCATCTTATCTGCTTCGTAATCTTTGTTCTTCAAGATATATTCAACTTGAAGCTCTAATACCCACTACTGTGAAGAGTTTCTTTGCCGCGCCATCGACTCCCTATTAAAAGCAAAAGATATGATGCAACCATAAAATATAGTCATGCATGAAGACAACCATGACATGGTACATGCGCCATAGGTGGTGTGAGAAACTTATAGACGTCACTTCACATAAACTGTACTATGTTTTCCATTATTTAATAATTCGCATATTTATAGCCGCTGGGTTTGTAGTTGACCGACCATAGGTACGATTTATAGTCACAGTTTGTGATTGACCCCGGCCATAGGGATGGTTATAGCCGCGGTTTGTCACCCCGCTATATGGTAGTTTTTATCGCAGCCAGGTTGACCCCGGCCATAGGGATGGTTATAGTCATAAGGCTGGTTGACCCCAAGATAGAGTTTCTAGCCGCTGCCTGCGGGTCGACCCCGGCTATAAGGTAGTTTATAAGCCATGGTTTGTAATTAACCCCAACCATAGGTGGATGGCTTATAGTCAGCGTTATTGTCGACCCGCCATGAACATTTATAGTCATGGATTGTGATTGACCCCGACAGGTTTACAATAAGTTACGTGGTATTCAAAAACTTAATGTTTATAATTAATTTATCAAACATGCTTCAAGGTATTGATACCAAGACACCAAATTCTTAGTAAACAGAATGTATGTTTAGGTTGGTGAAAAGATATAATCAGATAATAATTATTTAATGTAATCTTGAAACCTCTGTATTATGGAAAGAGAGTCTCCAATCATAAGCATATACACATCCCAATTACATGAAAAAAATATGATTGGAAGCTGAAATGGTACTATAGAAGAGATGAAGCAATAAGCAATCCCTTGTTGGTCTTACTGGAAGTTTGGCTCTCAATATAGAACCATCAGACAGTACAAGCTTCTTCAGTAGATTGAAGTCATGGTGCCCAGGTTTATTCAATATAGAACGATCTGGCCAAGATTCTATCTTTTCAAAGTACTTCACAGGCACAACACCATCAAAACCTTCGGTCAAGATGACCTTGTTCTCTGAAATGTACACCTTCATTCCATCTACAATTCAATCACAGATAGGAGAAAAAAATGAACCAGTAAAGGTTCTCACACCTCCTAGATAGGGATTCATTCTCAACTCCTATTGACTTGGACGAGTTCCTTTCAAATTTAAAGGTATACTTTCCAAAGCTTTTCGACATCAAGAAAGATCATGGGGCAGATTAACATCACGCCTCATACCTGTAAGAATGGAAAAATACTGTAAACATAGACACCAGAAAAAAACTGATAGAAGATTGATATTGATAGAGTTACAAGATCTATCAAAGTCCAGTTGTTGCAATGATTATTAGACACCTTAAAAATAATTATAAAAGCACAAAACAAAACAAAAACCAAAACTTCACGTTGAAATGGCATCCAGCGGGGTAGAACCCTTTAAGGACAAGTTGAATTCATGTATCTACACAAGAGTGGATTCTGACCTTCAAAAGTTCACACACCTTAAGCTCTAAATCTTATCTTTTGTTTTTGTGATTTATTTGTTTATGAAACTTATCCACAAAGTGATAACCTTCATTAACACAATGCAGAATATTCATTCTTAATTTCTTCCCAAAATTCACTCATGTCCCTGATTCATCATGAGAATCCCAAATCTAACTAAGTTCAAGGTTAAAAAAATATATCTGGTAGATATCTAAAATCCTTTCAACGAAATTTGACAACACCTTCCTTCCACCATTTCCCAGCCATCTACAGGCATGGCTTAGATTACTCCTAGAGCTTGCCAATTAGTTGGTATCCCACCTAAACCACTTTATTCCCCACCTCTCTTTTTCAGTTCCATCATTCATGCCGGAAAGTACAATGCAATATACATAAAGATGCCAGAAGCAAAGCATTGGGGTTGTTCAGAAAACAGTATCATGAATGGCAAATGATCACATAGAGATTTTTGAATATCATACCAATTAAATTACTTTCCTGTCCATTGGCAAGCCCCATGACAGTGAACATGCAAATCTGTCCATGCGTTTGGAGGACCAGACTCCAAAATCGATTCCAGATTCCCTCTTATGCTTCCATGTACACACACACTTCATCACAGGAGAAACAAAAAGACAGAAAACAAAGAAGAATTCAAAATATAAAACAGAACCTGGAGGTTTTTGAAATTACAAACAAGTCACATGCCAACTTACGTACCAGTAACTTCTTCAGCTTGAAAGGATTGGTTTTAGTGTTTACAGATTCAACCATCTGCTATGCATATAAGAATTCATATGAAATTGTTTATATCATGGAAACTAATAAAAATTCTCCACATCCAAAAAATACAAACTATGGAATAAATCAAAGAAGAAACATCAAGATTCAAAGCAGGCAAATAATATATATAAAGAAAAGTAGAGCATAGAGCATTCACATATTGATAGATCAAGGTAAATAATTAAAAAATTGTTTTGACATCACTGGGTACAAAAACAAAACTATATCATGTTTTAGGTCCACTGTTCAAATTTTGATTTTCAAGGAAGAAACTACTTTGTCAAAAGACATAGTACAGAATCTAAGCATAAACATATGTCTCATAATTCTTCTCTTATTCAATTCATTTGATGAAAACTTCAGGCCATATATGTGGATAAATCAACCATGAAATAAATACCATAATTCTAGTTAAACCAAGTATGATTTTCAAATGAATCAATTGAACAGATAAGATCGTAAAACTACTTATCTGGTTCAGACGTTCAGTATAACAGCATCAAATAAGACAAGGCTGATTAGGTACATGATAATATCAACACCTTCACAACATATCTGATTATTGAGACTGCACATTAGAAACTAACTACATGTATATGTACATTAAGAAAGCACTAGTACTCCGGACTGAGCAATTGCCAAGTAATGACACTGTATACTGACAAACTATGAATAAAAATAAAACTTATTTGTTCGAAGTGCGGTGTTAATAGTGCATTTCTAAAATCAATGATAAAAGTTTCAAAAGATTGTGAGGGGAAGTGACCACTGAGAACTATCTGTTTTTGGCTGCCTTAGTACATTGACAACTGTTCGCCTAATCTTTAAAATTAACACACCTAAATTCTCTCTTTGTACATGCTTTTCTTGATTTTCCTTTGATTTGGGTTTGTCATCAAATGTCTTGTTTCCTATTTAGAAAACAGTATTATAAATTCTGCCAAAAATAGAAAGACTCAGATAAGTTAATGTCCTGTTACTTAGGACTTTTCGCTACATGACAAAAAGTAGGTTGTTACAAATGGGACTGTGTCTGCTTCTGAACCCCTATTTAACATCCCTGACAAAAATCTTTCAAAAACTTATGATCTGATATGAGTTATAGTGAGGTGTAACTAGCGAATTTTCATTCTGAATCACCTTCACGCACACAAAATGATAAAACAATGTCTGAAATATGGAGCAAGCATACTGGATGAATTTTTCTTAATATAAAGCAGGATTATAATAGAATGTTGAGACAATCACCCTTGACAGCCTGGTAAATGCTCAACATATCCTTGTTTGTAGCATACAAGCAGGTAATTGTTTCCAACCTCGACCAGGAGATCAACTGTAACTTTAGGTCCAGGTCCCCACTGATCCTGCAGATCCACTTAATGGTTTTCGCCACTTCAGTGTCTCTCCTTCAGACTCTACTCCTCTTCGAAAGAGTTATACTACTTCAGTACTGTCTTTCCCGTTTGGTGGGTACTAGTGGTGCTCTCCAAACAGGTTCTGATCTCCCAGCATGGAGCTTTCCGGGTCCATCCTTGCCAGTTGATGAGTTACCTACCTTTTCCCTTGTAATTTCTTGAGTTTTCAATGTTCACCTTAGCATTACTGAGCATTAAGAATAATAATCTTAAGTAAAAATAATAATAATATTACCTCTCCATCGATGGAACATTGAACTTTCTATCAAAACCGATCAATTAGATTTAACTAAGTGGTTAAGAATCGGATAGGGCACAAGGAAATATGAACCCTAAATACTCTTCAATCATAGTAAATATCTATATATAATCGGATAGGCCAAATGAAACTTCAAGCAAATGCCAAACGCAAATTAGTTGAAGGAAAAATAATATGAAATATCTACTAATCAACCAAGCATTAGAAATTTCCAAAAGGTGAAAATTTTCTCCTTCAAGTCAAGAAAAAATTTCCAATTTCGATGAAATAGTAAAAGAATCCCTAATTACTCCACATAAACAACACCTTTCACCTGTAAAATCCGCCCCGACAATAAAAAAAAAAATAACGACACAAGATTCCCGTACATTACCCCGAACTCTTTCACCCAAAGGGAAACAAAACAAACCGCTAATACACTCACAAAACCCTAGATCTAATCATAACCAATCTCAAAACCAAACCAATCATAAGAAAACGAAAAGAATGCCAAAACAAGCCGACTTCCGATGATCGGGTCCCGGAAGAATCCCGACACCCGCAATCTGCACATGACTTCAAATCGTACATTGATCAAACGGGGAACACGGGATGACACATTTACAAAATCACAATCAAAATCGATAAACAAAGCGACAATAAAACAAGAACGAGACCAAAATACCTCGGGGGAGAAGCGGATACAGAATGGCGGCACGCAGGCGCTTCGTAGAGAAGAGGGAAAGACGATGGAAGAAAGGATGGCGACCTTGCTATACGACTATGAAAGAAAGACTAGTCTTCTCCACTTGAAGTCCAAAAAGCCAATTTACTCCAATGTTTTCCATTTGGGGATGAAATGAAGGCGGTGAGGGAAGGCGGTAAGGGAATGAAATGAAGGCGAAAGAAGTTCGATTCTTTCATTCTTTCAAGCTATATCGAGGTGAGGAAATTTGAAATGAAATCTGTATAATCGGGTCCTACTATATCGTTGGTTTTCCATTCTTTCAAGCTATACGTAAGTATAGCCACGGTCAATTAATTCCGCCCACTAAAGGTCAAATCGTAAATTCCACGCCCGCATTAATTATATAATCGTAAGATCTATTTATTTTTTAGTCTGAAATTTTTCGACCGCTTAAAAAATGTACGTCATATCTACCTTTTCTCAGAGTGACCATTTGTAAATCAAGGAAGCTTTGATGAACAATATTATGAATTCAAGAACACAAAGATAAAAAAATCATCATAAAAATATACGAAGGGTTTTAACATGGTTCGGCTAATTATGCCTACTACATTCACGGATGAGAGAGAATATTTTCACTATTCATAAAAATACAGAGAACAAGATTGAAGTATCAAAGTATTGCGACAACTAGAAAAAATTACAAAATCACGAAACCCTAGAATATCTACAATACCGAGAAAATACCTCATAAAACTCCCAATATCTCAAACCCTTACATCCCTGCACACACCAAATCTCTTTCATAACTTTTTCCTTTCGTGACTCAGAATATTTATATAGATAATCTTAAAAGTTTTTCTTATTCTATAAGAAAATATAATATTACAATAATATAACAAATATGAATTATCTTATAAAATATTATTTATAAAAAAAATATTAAATAGGGATTTGAGCCATATTCTAACAGTTAATTTTCAATTTTGATGAATAAATGAAATACTTTTAAGTTTAATATAGTTGCAGAGGAAAATCTATGGTATGTATATTGTACACATGAGCAAGTGGGAACCGCTTACGGATTAATTAAAAAAAAGGGGTAAAGCTCTAAAGCCAATTTGGAAAAAGAAATACTTCAGGGCCCACTGAAAGCACTCTTTTTATTACTCACACTGAAATAATTGTTCGCTAGCCAGGACAAGGTACAAGGTAATGGAGTTGCTCATTGTCTTGTTCTTCTTCTTCATCATAAAAATCACTGCATTTACATAGTTGTCGTATGCTTAGCCCTGTTATTGCTATCTCTGCTAGAACTTCTGACATTTTGAGCATAATTTATCTAGATATTTTGCTTAGAAGCAAAGAGTATGTGAGCAAATAAACTTCAAGATCTAAACCTCCCTGAGATCTTGAAGTTTATTTGTTCACATAAATTTTCTCTAAGCAAGCAAGAATGTCTAAATAGGTTATAATTTATGCTCAAAATGTCAAAAGTTTCTAGCAAGACGTAGTAAACAACAGGGCTAGGGCTAAGCATTTGGTCGGAGAAGATCTGTCGACACTGGAAATGAAAGAGCTGAAACAACTCAAAAATGGGGTTGAACAAATTCGTGCTAAGAAGATTAAAAGCTATATTTAATTATACTTATTTTTCCTTAAAATTTTTAATAGGACAACCAAATATAAGAATTAATTTTTTTTTTTTTTCACATTTTTAACTTTTCTTATTAGTATACCTGAACCAAAAATAACCTATCCTCCTCATTGTCATTGATTTCTACTGAGATTCTTTTTGATGATTGATTAATTAATTCTTTGATAATTAGTTAATTTGTTTGTTGGACAGAGACAAATCATTTCGGAACATATCAACCTGCTTAAAAGACGTGTGAGATTCTAACCTAATTACTCCATCCCTTCATCAAATTAAGGTCATGTCTCCAAAATATTTAGACCATGGGAAGTTATGCCATTGAAAGACTAAATTCTAAGGATTTTGGTATACTTATCATTAATACAGTATTTGGTTTAATGCTGTATTTTGTTAAACTAAGTACTAAAGACTTATTCTAAATACTGTATTTTGTTTTTTTATTTTACTTAATACTGAATATAAATTTTGTTATGAATTGTCTTTAATAGAATCAAATATTTAGTTGTTTGTTTTTTTTTTTTTTAAAAAAAAAATCAATCTTTTAATTTTTATCTAAGTTTTGAGAAAATAATTTTTTTTAAAAATTTAAAATACATGTACTTTTATTTAACTAGCCTAAAACGAAACATGAGAGTTTCAATTGGATCATAAAATATTTGATTTTCTCATATTTGAATATCTAGTTTTTTCTTAATAAAAAAACATTTAGAAAAAGCCAAAAACTCATCATTTTGGTTTTTTTTTTATCTATTCAGCTAAAATTTTTAAAAACTCAACAGGTAATCATGAAAAAGTTTAAAAACAAACAAGCTAAATGCTAAAAGCAAATTGTTACGTGTAAAAAGCCAAAAAAAACAAACGCTATCTAAATAGAGTAGCTGAATGGTAAAGAATTCACCATTGGTCGGTTGATGTGAGCTAGAAAGATGAAGCAATAACTCACAACCAGTAAGGGATTCTGATCCTTATTGTCCCCCATAATGTTCAGCAATCAAAATCAGTAACATAAATAAGAATTTGGAGTGTATATTTTTCCATCACACTAAATATTCTTTTTAGGTGAGAATAGGACCATACATTTGACATCACTCGAACATTAAAATGCACCAATGAAATAAAGCTTAATTCCTAATCACATGGTTCTTTCTAGAGGTTGGAGGCGAATTGGGAAGCCCTTTGCTGGCATGGGAAATGGATTGTATGAAATCTTTTCGTTTGGATCTACTCTCTCCCATTTGAATTTCGTCACAAGGTTATGTATGAAAACAAGTATTTGAGCTCGAGCATATTCTCTTTCTGGGCACATCCGAGGTCCTCCCCCAAATGGTACAAAAGTGAATGGTTCAAGTCCTCTTCCTTCAAATCTTGAGGGATCAAATATCTTGGGATCCGAAAAGTATTTCGGATTTATGTGTGTTGTATTCACGTTCCAATGTGTCTACAAGACAGCAATTAATTTATTAATATATGAGGCAGAAAATTTCATTTAATGAAAGCATATTTGCAGAAATTTGATGTCTATACCTTCCATCCCTTTGGAAATGTAAAACCTGCATAAGTAAAGTCTCTTATGACTTCCCTAAAGACTCCTTGAACAGGTGGGGTTAGCCTCGTTGTTTCATTTACCACATTCCAAGAATATCTCATCTTTTGGATGTCATCCCAGTTCAGATGTTCTTCTGGGCCCTTTCTCTTTGCAATCTCCATTTACTCTATTTATTCAAACAGTTCAAATCTTAGAAATAATAATAATCATAACCCTAGATAGTTCCCATAGAAATAAATCTTAATTATGAAATGTATCTATATATACCTTTTGTTGTTATTACAGCTAATGCAATTGATTAGTTATAGAGAACATAGTTCAAAGTCAGGTATTCAGGAGATGACTGAGGGTTCCATGATTCATCTGTCTTTGCTTGATACCAAACAATAAGTGCTCAATATTGATTAAAATTAAAAAAAGAAAGAAATATAATCAAGATAAACTTTTGAAAAACTGGAATAAACTTAAAAGACATACAATATTATTATAAACAAAATAGTTTCAATGTATCATTTATAATAAACTAACATATAAATAAGATACCATATATGATATGATTATCATATAAATTAATACATTAATCAAATTTATTAATGATTCCATGGATGCATGCATGCATGCTTGAAAGAGATTTCATGGAGGGGAGCCAAAGAGGTTTTTCTCGGATTACCTTTCAAGACATTTTGATAGATACAGGGAAACTCAGCAAGATACTTGAGAACAAATGTGATACCCGCACTTGTGCTGTCAGTGGATACCAACAGTAGACAGATAAGATGAGTACTGATCTCCCTTTCACAATAAACCTCACCTCTCTCATTTGGCATCCGAGACAGTAGGTCTGTGGCGGCTGAGTTTCCTTTCTGTGCTAATCCCATTTTCCTCTTGTTGATGACTGCATAGAAGCACTCTTGATTTAATCCTTCACTCTCATGAAGAGTACATATTCTTATCGTGTATATCGTCATATCACATCCATGATGGCTACATAGTGTTTCTGAGCTTCTGGCCTGAGAAATTCTGGAAGAAAGCTTGGAGTTTTGATCTGATCTCTTGTTGTAGCGTCATCAAAGAGCGAGGGGAAGTACAAGTTCTTCAAGGAGCGGTGCCACCATGAGGTGACAAGATTGTTCTCATTGGAGAAGAGAAACTTGTTCCCTGATGCACCACACATCATAGCCATGTTCTCTTCCATCAAGCAGGTCCGGAATACCTCCGGGGAGTACTTGTTCATTCTGTCATTTATGAACCTCTCTGGATTTCCCCCTTGAGCTGCTAGGGCAAAGTGAAGAGCCTCCCCAATGATGGGCCACCCTTTTCTACCAGGAGGAAACTTTTAACTGGAAGATTTATGGTGATGAGCAAGGAAGATTATGCCAAGAGATATAGTGGAGAGTATAAGGTAAAGTAGATAAGAGAAGAAGAGATCCATGTCTTCTACCCAATGATACCAATGAGGAGAAGGAGAGTGTGGAGATAGAAAATCCCAAACTAATTCAGGGATTTATACAGCCATACAGGTGAGTGAAGGACGCTTTATAGAGGGAGAATCATCAAAACATGCAGGAAATAAAATAATTAGTTGAGAAGTTGGAAAAATGATCACAACATTAAATGCTTTTACGGAAAAATAATTCTCCTTTAAGCTAGAAAAGTGGCCACAACATTAATTCCTAGGGGTGGCAATTTGGTGGAATAACCTTCAACATGAGTTACAAGGATTAGCAGGATATCCTATTTTTGTTTTGCAGGAAATAGGATGGAGGACAATCTCTTGATCGACCCCACCTTTATGCTCCAGTCGCTGGGGTGGAGGCGCATGTTATTTGAGCTTATAAATGTGATATAAAGACCCGGATTGGGCAAATAAAGATGGATGGTAAGATAAGATCAAGGGATCAAACAAACAAACATGGAGTAGTTTCGGCGTGTTAAAACATGCGATCAAATTGCATAAACATACAAACATCCTGGGTTTCTTGAGGTAAAGGAACATTCACATTTGGGTGGGGAATGACTTTGATATTACTTTGTTAAGCTCAAGCAAGAAATTACACAAGAAAAAGAGGTAATTTCTTTATTTCACAAATCTGTTTGTATTGAAGGATATAAGAAAAACAAAATTTCAGACATTCTAGAGGTCTGAATATCTTCTGAAAGAGTTACTACTCTATTATTTCTACTGGTAATGCCATTTACAGTGGATAAACTTTAGGGTCGGCACCTGCAACAGCAAATTAAGTTCTTCCACAGCCGCATCCATCACACTGAAAACCTTCACGATTGCTTCTTCTTCTTCTCTTCTCGATTTCTTTGTTCAAATGATTCTTTTAATTTTTCATTAATTGTTAATTATTTTAATTAAGGAATTTAAGATTGTTGACTGTTGTGATATTAATTTTTAATTATTAACTATGAATTTAAGATTGTTGATTGTTGTGGGTATTAATTTCACGCCATTATTGTTTTTGGTTCTAGAATATTATGGATGATTGTTGATGGTTGTTTTGTACTGCAATCACATGTTAGGGTTAGGGTTTGAACTCAATGAGGAGGGTGGGAATGAGATTATTAGGTCTTTTGGATAACAAGGATGGGAACAAATGACCCCTCCCTGACATAAGATTAAGTCAAGATGTGATATGATAGTGTATCACGTGGAATAGCATAGGAGTAACTTGTCCTAAGCTGTCCCATTGTCATCCCTATTAATATCTTTTGAAAAAATAATTTTCCTTTAATACACTAGAATAGTATGTTTTGGTCATATATCATATATATTAATGGAGAACATAACATTATTTTACCAAAAAATAATAATGTTGGTCACTAAAAGTATCATATGTTGGTAGCTAAAAGTATCATTGAACACAATAACATTGTTTTACCAAGTAATCAGAAGTACTACTATGGATTGCATGATGTAATAGTCTATTTATCATTAGCGTCACTATTTTACCTTCTACATCAAAATATTACTAACCAGAAGTACAACTACAGATTGGATTATGTAATATCCTATTTATCATTAGTGTCACTATTTTAGCTTCTACATCAAACATGTCATTGTAGATACTATCTTAACAATAGTTAATTATTTAATAAAAATTTAATTTTTACATTTTTTTCTTTTTAAATATCAATGTGTTATAATAGGATTTGTGAATTTATATAAAAAATTTAATGCAATCACTTTTAAAATTTTAATTTTATCCTAAATTTTATTTTATAAAATTAAATAATCTTAAAGAATTATCAATAATAAATTTTAATAGAAAATTAAAGGTGAATCAATATTTTCTCACACTATTTTTATTTTTATTTTGAAAAAAAAAATTTAGTTTTAACATATGTTGCTAGTGTTTTTTATTTTTATTTTTAAGAAAATTTCGGTTTAATATTCTGATGATGCTTTTTCAATCAAAACCTGGGCCGAGCTTAGCTGGATTGTTTGGCCAACCGCCGACTCGGATGCCCGCTCCCTACGAAAAACAAAGAACAAAAAGGGACGGCTGGGATTGCCTCGCTGGCTCTCCGATATCACTACTAAAAATAACCAGACATCGACCTAAAAATCGGCCTGCACTACTAACCAAATCACTAATTCATTAGGAGACCAAAAGGTTTGGTCAAAAAGAAAATTTCACCAAAGACCGACCATATTTACTCCACCAAATAATTTTGGTCTAAATTGGTCCAGAAATTAGGCGAATAATTTTCTAAAAATTGCCGACCAATTACCTACCAAGTAATCCACCAAAAATAAATTACCATGAAAATGGCTCAGAATAGGCGACCTGTGGGCTTTAATTACCGACCAAATTGTTGGTCGGTAAATGGTCGGTAATTAAAAAAATAAAATCAAAAAAAAAACATGAAATTTATTCCAGAATAAAATCAAAAATAAAAATAAAAATTTTATTTACCGACCAAATTTGTCAGGTAATTAAAAATAAAAATCAAAACATGAAATTTGGTCGCAATAAAATAAAAATTTTGTAATTACCGACCAAATTTGTTATCTTAAGAATGGCCTGGTAATTAAAATAAAATCAAAAGCATGAAATTTGGAAATCGTTATTTCGTTTTCCCGCCTTTTTGGAGCAAAGAAAGTGCCAGCTAGTTTGTTTATAGCCCTAACCTTAACGCTGAACACGTCACCGCCCACCATCGCCGATCACGCCACGCCCACCATCACGCCATCACGCCACCGCCCACCGCCGACCGCCGTGCAGTATCCTTCCTGCTCCACCGCCGCTTCCTCTCTCTCGCGCCGCCTCCGTCTGCTCCACCATCGCGCTCCGTCAGCCCCACCGCCGGGTAGGTTTTTGGTTTTTAATTTGTTGTGTGTTTATTTTTCTTCTTTCGGGAGAATCGTAATCATCAATAGAAAAACGCATTAATACTATGATGGTTTAGTTTGGGCTCTGTGTGTGTTCTGCTTCGCTTCCAAGAAATAGATTTAAACCAAAAATCAACTGAGCAAAGCAAGTGCGCTCTAATTCTAAATGCTTATAATAAACAATGACAACAAAGGATTCAAGATTTTTTAATTTCTTTAACATCTGTCAAGGCTTAATAAAAGAAGATGGTTCAGAGTGAATTTAATGTTCTTATATTTTCTGTTTAGTAAAAGAATTGAAAATCAAGGCAGTCTGTATGATTCAGAGGTTATTTGACAGTTTCTGCAGTTCTCATTATTGTTTTCCCGGCTGTCTCTTTTCTTCCATATAAAAGAACAAAGCCTTTATTATGCTAGAATTTAGTTTAAGAACCCAATCAAAGAATTTGGGTTCTTCCCTGCAGGCAATTTTTTGTTATGTTGACTTATTTCCAGTATGTTTTTAAATGAGTTATTTCTGATTATCTTCTTTTTTCCAATGGAGTGCATCAGAATTCCTTTCGCATCATATTGTGATATGCTGAAACTATTCACTTTATTTGTTCTTGAATGCAATATCACTGAAGATAAATTTGTTCAAGACAAATAGAACTCCAATACAGGCTTCTCTGCCCACTATGCTCCACACTATGAGCAAGCTCAAGCTCTCTAATTTTTACGCCCAATAATAGTGGTTTGATAATGTTCACTGTTTGGTCTACAACACTGTTATACTCGTCATCAGTCAACAGTTAATTTAATTTGTTTTTTTATATTTTAAAAAATTATTAACTTCAAATATAAATTAAAGCATGCAAAATATGCTAAAATTCATGTTGTTTAATATGTTGTGATTGGCAGGAGTTCCTCATAAAGAGAGACTCTCGCCTCATTTTCTGCTAAATCTCCAGGTCTGAGAAAAGTGGACTAATATGGCAAATGCTATCTATTATCCATAGAATATTCTTAATGACTTGTTAATAATCGATCCTAAAATATATACAAAAAATATATCCAAAAAGATTTGTTTTATACTTCTTTGTTTCTTTTAAAGATAAATTAAAATACTTATTTTAAATGTTTATTGTGCGTAGATATGAGTGGAAATGTTAAGAATGTCGCGACTCAAGTGTATTCCCGCCTACTTCAGGTTCATGTGATGGTGCAATTGGTGTGGTGTTCTCATTCATCACCCACCTATTGATAAGAATCGACTTGGTATGAGGTCATGGATGGCAAGGAGAAGATGCCCGTCTATGGCGTCTGGGCTCGTCGACATCATTCTACTCGCATGTATCGACCAGAGGTTGCTGAAGCTCCATCTTCGTGGACCATTTCGAATTTGTTCTCGACGATGGAGGACTTTCGTGATCAAGTGAAATGCGATACAGCACGCTTGGTCGACACCGAAATGCATGGCGATCGACTATGAGGATGATAGTGGACGAAGCTGGGCGCTCAAGGCTTTTGACCGCTTACAAAGCAAAGGTCGTGAAGGGGCGGATCATGTAGCTCAACCCCGATGATCTACCTCTGATTGTTCGGCGTGTGAATGCTCCAGCCACAAAGATCTACTCCAAAGACCTATGTTGAAGACTGGCAGCGAACCGCATCAGATTAGCAATAGCCAGATGCCTCTACCCCAAGCATTCGACATCTCACCATACTCCGACCGTAGATACATCTCAAAGATCAATGCATGATGACACTAGGTCGGATGATTGGAGCAGTATTACAATAATTTTTTTTTATGTCTTATACTTGATTCGGGAATTCATGCTTTATTTTCTCTTGACTTATTTAATACTATATATATGCAAGTGATATATATTAGTTTGCTTGCTTTAAAATATTTTACTCCTCTTTTATATAATATGCATGCACTATCAGATTTCTTTCTTTTGTTTCTTGTACTCCATTATATATATATATATATATATATATATATATATATATATATATATATATATATATATATATATATATATATATATATATATATATATATATATATATATATATATATATATATATTTAAAAGCAAGATATCAAACTCAAAAATGGCAAAAAAATATTTAAAAATTATTTACCGACCAAATTGGCATCAAAACCGATCAGTTCTTTTAATATCATTGGTCAAGAATTGAAACTTCCAAATGGTCGGTAATTACCGACCATTTTGAGACCATTTACCGACCAAATGATATTAAAAATTTTGGTCGCTTTTTTGGTCGCATTTGTCAAATGGGTAATTAATTATTTGAGACCATTTACCGACCAAATTTTTTTCGCCAGAATGGCCTGCAGAATGGCTTTCTTCCCGAAAAATAGCCCGCGGTAAATGGTTTAGTCGCAGAATGGCTCCAGAATTTACCGACCAATTGATTTGTCTGTGAAATACCATCGAACGAAAATCGCGACTAAATAATTTGAGTTTCCAGAATGGCCTGTGAATGGGTTTACCGACCAAAATACCGCTTACCGACCAAAAAATTGGCTCCAGAATCTCGTGATTTTAGTAGTGGATGCCAAGCCTACTTTTCTCGTGAAAGAGAAAATCAACCGCTGCGGAATGAATTTTGGCATGCATTTCACTGATGGGGTGACCTGGTATTTATAATGGATTATCATGATAACTTTCCTAGTTGGATGATGATACAGATATTTCTCCCATTGGGTGAGAGATTTTCTTTCCTTATCGTTAACCGATTAATAAGGGATAATTGATGAGCAATTATTAGGAAATATCATGCTTTTCTAATTGGTGGAGATTGGGTATTTTCCTTTAATATGAATTCTTTGGGCTGATTATATTGCCACCCTTTGGTTAGCGAATCGGGCCCCCTCATTCGGGCCCCGTGCTTGGGGATACTCATCAAGGGCCGAGCACCTGGCATTTGTGGGCCTCGGCTTCTAATCTCCTTTAAACCTAGCATTCGGGCTCAAGGTTCCGGGCCCCGTGCTCATTATTTTAAACCCGATCACGCTCACTTTGACTAAAGCAAGCGTAGGCATATCGCACTGTTGATCAAGTATGACTTTAATGCGGGCTACTCAAGGAGGGTTTACTAGACTTTGCCACCGTCCAACATCTTGCGGATAATGATGGCTTTTCGACAAGACTTATTTTGGTTGCGTCTCTAGCTTCCTTTAAAAACGCCCCCGACCATTCGCGCTTTGTTCCTCGTTTCGCTTGCCTCGTAAGCTCAGGGGCTTCCTTTTTTCTTGAAATTCGTCCGACTATTGTTCGGGGCTGCTTTTGGTGGTTCCTGATATCTCGCTTGGGGGTGGTGTCTTTCGTCCTGTTTCTGGGATTGGTACGCCTTTTCTTCTTCTTTGTCTTTTCTGAGCCCAAAGCTCGCAAGGCTCTGTGGCTTCGCTTGCTGAGGTTCGTGATTTTCTTTTTCCTTGCATATCTCCATGGGTCCTGGTCGCTCTTCTGTCTTGTGCATAGGGAGTAATCTTGTTGAGGCATTTGGTTCAGGGAGGACGGGTGGTGAGTCCGACAGTTTGGCTGTGGTGGTTCACCGGGCTGCCCCAGGGGAACCTCCTTTCCCCTTGGGCAAGGGCAAGGGCAAAATTAGTGAAATCCGATATTACGGCTTTGAATATTTGAGGGCCGCTGTACAGAATGCAGAGGCCGTGGTTCCCAGTTGAGTTGAACCTTTATATGGTGAGATCTTTGCGGCCCAGTATGGGCCCTCGTTTGGGGTCCAGGTTTGGTGCCCTGACGTGCTGACCACCTACGACGTCCAAGTGCCCAAGATGGTATGCTTTTTTGAGGTGGAGTTCGAGAATGGCCTCGCTTCCCTTTGCATTCTTTATAAAAAGGGTTCTGCAGCATTTCAATGTCTTCCCTTCTCGCCTTCCCTAACTTCTAGTATTTTGGGTTGGCCGCGAATGCTTTTTGTGACCGAGGCCTGTGTGTTCCCAAGATAGCCTCAGCTTCTTAGACTTCTTTCTCAACAGAAGGAGGCCGTTGAAGGCTTTCTTTATATCTCCAAGCGCTCCAACGCCAAGTTGATTATTTCGGACCTTCCGTCTTCCCACAAGTACTGGAAGGAACGTTATTTCTTTGCCGCGGGTCGCCATCGTATGCATGATCCCCACCGGAGGACACCTCGCATTCCGCCGCTTGACTACTCCCAGAACCCAAGGGAGTTCCCCTTCTCGCTTTGGTTTAGCCTGGCTTTAAAGGCTTTAGATATTTCTAACATCGTCTTCGTCGCATGGCCTCTCAGGTGCTCTACCTCCGATCTCGCCCCGAAGATCTAAGAGGTGAAGCTTAAGCCGGGTCAAGTGCGCCCGTCGCCTTATTTCGAGCTCATTAGCCTGATATCCCCTAACGTCTCGTGCGAGGCCCCGCCTCGACTTCCTTTCTCGAGACCTTCTCCCCTTTCTCCGTCATGCAGCTTCCTTCGCCCCGTCTCAAAGCTCCTTCATCTTTGTTTTACTTCTGCGGCGGTGCTTACTGGGAGAGCTGTGCTCGCTCGAGGTGTTGGCCAAGAAGAAAGAAGCTATGAAGCTTTAAATCGCAAGCTTCCCCTCGGGATGCCCTCGGTCTGGGTAAGATTTTGAAGGCAAGGCTGGGCCTCTTTCTTCGCCTTCACCCGTCGCTGAGTTGGAGGCTCTTCTGTGCGGGGGCGTCGAGCCCCTGGAGGTTCTTCCTTTATTTCCGCTTGAGTCCCACGCCTAGGTGCCGCACCTCCTGCAATGCCAGATGAGGTGAGGAGGGGATCGCTCGTGCCGCAGGCGGACTCTCTCGCTTTCATGCGAGCTCTCACCGTCAGGGGTCGTTTCTCCATCCTTCGTGATTCGACCTCAAGAAGGTGACGTCGCCTGGCTCGAGGAGCCTCCGCTCTTCCGTCGTGGGACCGTCTCTGTATGTCCCAAGGCCTCCGTCGATCCTTTATTGTTTCCGCTTAACCGACTCTTTGTCCTCGTGTGTGGCTAAGGATATCAAAGGTCCGGCAAGGAGGGCCACTCACGAGGATCCACCAAGATAGCTAAAGCTTATAAGGCTAGGGTTGCTTCCCTGACCTCCGAGAGGGCCGGGCTTCGAGCCTAGATAAGGGACCCGTCTGAGGAGCTGCGGGAAGTATAGGCTTCGACTACATGCCGACGGCAGGGTGCGTGCCGAGGATAGAGAAAAGTAGAAGGTCCGAAGGATACAGGTCGCCGAAGACAAGCTGCGGCTGGCCAAGGAGGAGTCACAGCTATCAAGGCGACCAGGTGCCAAAGTGACTGGCGGTTAATCTGCTCAGCCAAGAGCTCGGGAGGCTAGAAACTCCATGGAACGCTTGACTAAAAATTGGTGTTTCACGGACCTCGAGAGCAGGAGGCTCGGGCCAGTCAAGGGGCGCAGGTGATAGCGAGCTAAAGACGCGGGCCTTCGCACCCACGCTTCCGGTCAGCCTTCCAACGCCAAGCCCCGAGCTTTCCTGCACTCGAGTTCAAAGTCTAGCTCGATGAGGAGGTAGAAGGATCTCGCCGAGACCGAGGTTGACACGCGCTGATAGTACTTTCGGGGCCCTTGATCGTGCTCCCTCGCTTGGTATCTTCTCTGTTCCTCCCGAGGCTGGGCTCTTTCCTCGCCGCCACTATGGCTCCGCCTGACTCTCTACTCGCAAGTCGAGGCCCGACTTCAGGCGCCTAGCCTTTTTATTTTAACCTTGTTATATCAGGGCGCGGAGCCTGGGATTTTTGTATTGCTTCTGATCTTGACTTTTCGTTGATATACAAAGATTCATCGATTAATTTTATCGCTGCTTTTTGTTTTGTTTTTTTTTTTTGTTTTTTTTTTTCGCGATCTTGAGCTGTTTCGCTTCCCTCGTCTAGTCTAAGTTGCTTGACCCCGAAATCGGAAGCATTCGGCTCCTCTACTGCTCGTCTCTTTGGGCAAAGAAAGCTTTAAACCGAGCTACCGAGGCTCCTGCAGCAAGGTCTCCTTGACAGCGCTATGCTCAGGCCATGAGCTACTGGGTTCCTGAGCTACATGGCTCCGTGGCTACTTGGCCTTCCTTGAGTAGTCATGCTTTGAAAAACTGAGCTACTGGGCTCCTGAGCTACATGGCTCCGTGGCTACTTGGCCTTCCTTGAGCAGTCATGCTCTGAAAAATTGAGCTACTGGGCTCCTGAGCTACATGGCTCCGTGGCTACTTGACCTTCCTCAACGCCATGCTCAAAACTCGAGCTATCGGGCTCCCGAGCCATATGATCTTGGCTACTGGGCCTTCCTTAAGTAGTTATGCCTTGTAATATGAGTCATCAATTCCTTAATCTCCCTTCCCTTGGGAAAGCACAGCCTTTAATGCGGTCATAAAGGAATCGAAATAGCTCTGCGGTGAATTCCCAGCGTCCGGACTCTTTATAACAACTCCGCCTTCCGACGGGGTGTGTTATACTCTACTTCCAAACTTCTTCCTCTCCTTGACGGAGTCGGAGTTTGCGCATGATGAAGTGCCAGGGTTTGGTCGTCATTTCATGGAGTCTGTCCGGTGATCGTGGGCCGACGCTTGGTTTCGATGGCCTGTCTCTTGTAGGAGTTGTGTTTTTCCCTAGTTCCTCCCTTGAGTTGTGTTGTTCCCTACTATGCCCATTGATGGAACTGTGCTAGGGAACATATTCGGAAGGGGCAGTGTGCTTCAAAGGAAAAACTTTTAAGTCCCTCTTTCTTTGTCCTTTTTTTTTTCTTCTCCTCTTTCTCTTTCCCTCTCTCCTTCTCTTCTCTTCCTCTCGTGGCTCTTGCCTCAGTCCTGTGTCGGGCCGATGTGAAGAATGGTTTTGTAATTTTTGAGATGCCCAGAGAGATTTTGTAATCCTCTGAGGTGATTGTAACTTTCCTGAAATGAAATTTTGTATTTGTGTTATGTGACTTTTCAGAGCTTCCACCAACCGAGCTTCTTGCTTTCTTTTTTCTCTTTTTTTTTTTTTGTGGGTTTTTCTTTCTAAGGAGTAGAGAACTGTTTATGCCCTTGTTTCTGAGGTGCAGGGAACGACTTCGTTGACCGTGGTTCTATGTATTAATTGTAATCCTTTTGAAATAAAGAACGATCTTTTGTGAAACGTGCGCTTTCTATACCCAGGCCTTTCTGAGCCGAGCTCCTTGCTTTACCATTATAGTTTATTTTTTTGATCCACCGTAATACTAAGCAGCCTAAAAATAAATATAAAGACTGTTATTAATAATCAAATCGTTGGATACTTTATTAAAGATTACATTCCGAGGTCTTATTGGTAAAATCGTTTTAGGTGTTCATTGCCCATGAGTGGGCAGGTTTTCCTTCTTCGTTTATTCAGAGTCATGACCTGGACTACGCTGAATATGACATGTGGCCCTTCCCACCAGGTCCCGCCTCCCATGTGTGGGGTCTTTCTCGGCAAAAGCTTTTAGAACCAGTCGTCAGTTTGTAACTTCCTCGGGTTCGACCCTTCGATCATAGTGGTCTTCATCATTTTTCTACGATACCCCCAACATCGCTTCAGACTCGTTTCACGCTTCTCTTCTGGGGAGGTCAGTTTAGCGGCAGCCTTCGTCAAGGCTCGCTTGGCGAACTCAATCCTTGGTGACCTCACTCCGACCTTGACAGGGGCTACTACTTCTGAGCCAAAGGCCAAAGCAAACTGCCCCGGGTTGTCACTGCTGTAGTTCTCGTATGCCCACAACACCTGGGAGGTATTCCAACCCATTTTCCTTTTGCATCTTCTAGTCACCTTCTGGCTGCCTCGAGAGTCCTTATAGCACACCTCGCTTGCCCATTTAATCGTGGATGAGCCGGGATGAGCAGTAGTTCTGATCTCAGCCAGCGCAATCCCCGAACTTAGATTTGCCAACCGCTTCCATCGGTTTGACACAGGGACCCTGATTCGAAACTTTATGTCGCGGAACACCATACGGTTTCGTACCTTCTATTCGGTGATTGTTGCTAAAGGTTAAGCCTCAACCCACTTGGTAAAGTAGTCCACTACCACAATGATAAATCTCGCACGCCCTTCCACCGGGTAGGGTCCAATATGTCTAAATTTCTATCACCGGGAAGCGGCTGTGAGGTTTGTGATCGACGCGCCGGGCTGGATGAGGTGAGAGATCCTGGCATGTTCCTGAAAAACTTTGTATTTTCTGACCAGTTATGTTGCGTCTCTGAGCATTATGGGCCAATAATATCCCGCCTCAAGGTTTTGCCCGCCAAAGTCCGGGCTCCGATGTGATTGCCACATATCCCTTCACGCACTCCTGGTGCATGTAGTCAAGGCCTCGCTTTCCCAGCACTTAAGTATGGGCATAAAAACTCGCTTATGTGAGAGGGTCCCTACAAATGGTGAATCTCACGACCTTGCTCGAAGTTCGATGCCTCCTTTCGTCGCCGATAGCATACCACCAAGTAACTTAGACGGGTCTATATACTGTTCGCACATCACAGCTGGTGACTTCCATTGCCGATGCTTACTGAGGGTTCTAGGAGGTGTTCAACCCAGACAAGATGCCCGTGTCTTCTTTGTGAGGTTGCCGCTGGGCCACAAGGCATCACGGTGAATTCCTCCACTCGTACATGTTCGACTCAACTCAGATGAACTCTTAAGGTCAGACCTTCGAGATATTGCTGTGATCATCTTCACCCGTCAGAGGAGTCTTCTTATCCCGTTTTACCACCAATCGGGAGTCGCCCGCCTCACTTCTACCGATTGTCACGGAGTGGACGAGGCTTTCAAGCCCCAGCTATGACAACCTCATATTCTACTCATTATCGAGGTCGAAGCCAAATTTGAGGGCTGGGGATCCACATCGATCCTCTCCGAGAGGTCGATCAAACTTGCATCACTCAAGACATACCGGCCCACCTGACAACTTCCCGCACGTGGGAGGTTCGGGCCGTTAGTCAAGTAGCTTGGGCAGTTTTACTGCGAATTCCATGATGAAATCGCCAAGATCCGGCCTCTCTAGTCACCGTCTCGTTCAGACTTCGATGACGAACTCACTAGCTCTACAACCCACTTTATCGCCTCTGCAGGTTTTTGGTTTATGCAAGATTTGGCTTTCCATCTGAGCACTCAATGGATTTCGTGGTATGAGTCAAAGAGGTCGAAGTTTTTTGGATGTAGTTACCAACACTAGGATCATCTTTTCCATCTTTGGATATCTCTCCTCTGCTCCTCTTAGAGCTCGACTGCAATAGTAGATAGGTTGTTGCACCCTATCCCGCTCTTCGACTGGCGCACTAGTTGAGAAGTCCCAAACGCCTAGTAGTAGAGTGAGGAGTTCTCCTCGTAGAAGGGCTTACTTAGACCCAAGTGAGAACTCGGATAGGTTTTGAGTGCCGTCAATGCCTTCTCGCAGTGTGCGTCCCATTGGAAGGCTCTTTTCAGGACCTAAAAGAAAGGCTGGCATTACTACCGGCCTCGACACAAATCATTAGTAACTATTCGTCCAACAGTTGAACTTCCTCGACGCTCAAGGTGGCAAAGATGTCGAGCATAGCCATCTTGTCCGGTTTGCTTTATTCCTGGCCTGACTATAAAGCCCAGAACTTCCATGGAGACTCCAAGGCGATTCGGGCCGGGTTTAATCATATCAGATCTTTGGGGACCTAACGCCCGCCTGGGTGTTTCGGTACGCGAGCTTCGGGCCTTTACCGATTTTACCACCAACATGTCGGTCTGTTATACTCCATAGATGCCCCAATTTTCTTTGAACATCTGCTCTTACCAACCTGTACGCCCTCGCGTCTTCCGCCCAAAGGGCATCACTCAATAATAGCAGTTCCGCCCAATGATGAATGGTAGGTCTTTTTCGGGTCATCGGGATCCATATCGATCTCGACAGAGCCGTGAGAAGACGCCTATGAAGCCGAGGAGTTCAAGGATCGCCGTGGGCGCCCACTATGAGGTTAATCCAGGTAAGAAGCTATTTTTCGGGCAATCACGATATCAATGAAGTCGATGCAAAGCCGCCACTCGCGCTTTCTTTAACGAGAACAACGTCGCAACCACTGTGATGACTCTACCGATCGTATTTGCTCGGGAGGAGCTTGCCGACCTCGCTGCTAATCGCCTTCTTCCGTGGGAAAACTCCTTCTTTGCTTCGACCGCTTTAAAGGATGGGTCGATGTTCACAGATCACCGCTGGTCGTATTCCGCCGCTACGCTCTTCCTCGTTTCCGTGAAATACCTCCATGATCCGGCTTTAGGAAAACTGGATGAGAGGATTCTTTGATGTCTCTACAATTTAGATCCTATGTGTATTTGAGGTGTTCCCGGGTCAGGGTCGCTGTCGCTCAGCCCTAGTTCTTCCTCGAGGTGCAGGTCGAGTTCTTACCTCGTCTCGCATGTCGAGCTCGTCTCGCATGTTTTGCTTCATCGAAGCTGAGTAACACTCCCTGGCTATGCGCTGGTTTCCTCGGACCATTCCTACTCCATTTGTAGTTGGAAATTTGATAATCATGAGATAGGCGGAGGGAATGACCCTTATGGTATTAAGAGAGGGCTCTGTACCAGCAGAACATGTTATAAGTCGAGTGTGGGCATCTACTATGAGAAATCTTATCGTTGTTGCCGTCGGTACGGAGGATCTCTCCCAAAGTGAGCACTAGCCGTATGTAATTTGGCAGCAAAGACTTTTCTCTAGAGAACCCGCGCAGGCAGAACCGGGCCTAGCTTTTCTCTTCCAATGCCTATTTTGTCAAGGTCGACGAATATGATGCTGCCTTACGAGCCGATAAGCACCCTGTGGAATCGTTTTAATGGCTACTACGACCTTTAATCACAATTGAATCGTCATGGGGATGTTGGTAGCCTTCCATGTCGGAGTCTGAGAAGGTTATGGTAGTGTCCAGCCGAGGAAGTTTGGATACGACTTGTACTTCTAATGTTTCCCCCGACCGACAAGCTACGTAGAGGCGGGCCTCTCCCGCCGAGCCGGACTCGCTCCTACAAATCCTCCCGGTGAGATCACATGGATCTCTCCCAATGGCGCGAGTCAGCCGGAGTCTGGCCGACGAGGTGGCAATGGCGCACCCGGTCCCGACCTCAAGCCACCGTAACTACGAGATGCCCACGCCGGATCAAGTATTCACCTCCCTTTCCTTAGGGCCGTGAGGCAAATATCCGTTGTCCATGACCCCGTGGGAACTCATGCGATTCGTATCGCCTCACTGGGTCCACTTAATTGGGATGGCCATCTTAGAAATCTTCATGTTGCACTGCTAGGACCCGTGGACACCGAGGTCGCCGTGGGGGTGAATTGCCGAGGTGAATACCGCCGTTGCGTACGGCCGAGGTGGTCCTGTGCTGCCTCCGACGCTCCTCGTCTCGGGGATCATTCTCTATTTTCTCTATTCCTCCTCGATCTCGTCCCCTGCTTCCGCCTCCTGTGGCCTGCCCCTTTTCTTATCGCCTCTACCCTTCTCCTTTCGAGGCAGAAGAGCTCTTCGCTGATAAGAGGGCTTCTTCACCGTTGATATACTGTTAGCGAGCACCTCCCATGCTCACGCCCGAGGGTTCTTCGAGATGTGAGAACATCAAGTCTTTCTACCCGCACCCCAACCTTGCGATGAAAGTCGCGGATGGCGAACTTCGTCTGAATATCTACCTTTAAAGACTCCGCGTTGAATCTCTGAACATATGACCTCAGGATTTCCTACGAGCCGCTTATGGTCGAAGGTGATAACTTACTCTTGCACTCCCGTCTCCGAGAAAGTGGGAGACGAATGCGATGTGGCAGTTCCAGGAATGATGATGGAAAACGACAGAGTCTATTAAAACCGTGCCAACGTCGGGCCCTTAGTGTGATAGCGTAAGGCTCCGTGATCGTATGGGGTCCTAATATCCATGCGCTTCCATCCGATTCTTGTATGTATCAGGTGGCTCCATGCAGGGTCTTTGTTCCTACCGAACGTATCGACCGTGGCATTTCAACTTTGTCTGAAGAGGGAAGTGCGCACCCCGGCCGTGAACGGGATTCGCCTTTGTCGCACTGCAGCCTACAGAGACTAGAGCGCCTCGGTTTTACTGCTTCCTTCATATGGTTGAGCTCTTACTGGATGTCCCTGAATCTCTGCTCCCATGACCACTCCTCTGTCTCCTGTTGATAAAGGATGAGTCCATCGTGTCTGTTATTCCTACCATGCCTCTCCTCATTGCGATCCTCTCCAGGGGGTTTGTAAGGGTCATGCTCCTTGGCTTAGCTAGTTTCTCCTTCTCCATCCGCTCTCGAGGTCGAGGTGTTGTTTTTCTTAGTGATGGTGTTTCCTCGCTCTCAGCCCGGTCGTGCCTCTCGGGGCGTTTGTATTCGCCGCGAGTTGCTCCAACTCTCTCAAGCGTTGATCGTGAGACCTGAGCGCCCCATCTCATCCGCATTGGCCTCAGAGTAGTTTCTGTAGTGTGCTCCGAGGTCAAAATACCATTCACGCCGCCCGGTCGGGTCTTCAGATCCGGGGATTGGCGGGTTCTACTAGTGTTCCGGAAGTTGATACCATCACCACCGAGATCACTTTTATTTGTAAAGGAAATGTCGCTCCCACGCACCTGCCAACCGAAGGATGTTTTTTCAACCTGAAACTGGCTAGAGTCAAGGATTGTCAGAGCCGGCCTCATGGACTCGATGCACGGCCCTCTCTACGAAACAAGAAACAAGGATCTACTTGGGATCGCCTGCCTCCGATGCCTGGGTCGCTCTTTCCTAAGTGGGAAGAGAAAATCAAACTCGCAGTGCATGAATTTTTGTGCTTACCTCACCGATGGTGGCATAGCATTTATAATGATGATCATGATAACTTTCCCTAGTCGGGATGATGATATAGATATTTCTCCCATCGGGTGAGAGATTTTCTTCCTTATCGTTAACCGATTAATAAGGGATAATTTGATGAGCAATTGCTGTGAAATATCTTACTTTCCTAATTGGTGGAGATTGCATTTTCCTTTACGAATTATTTGGGCTGATGATTGTCACCCTTTGAAGGTAAGTGAACTCGGCCCTTGTCTCCGTCCGTGCTTCGGGATATCATCAAGGGCGGCACCGGTAATCGGGGCCCCGTCTCTAATTTCCTTTAAACCCGACATTCAGCTCGTGTTCGGGCTCAGACGCCCATTATTTTAAACCCGATCATATTCTATAAAAAAAAAAAAAAAAAATTGAAATATGTATATAATAACACACTATAATATTAGTATTTATTTATTTATTATATTATTAATTGTTGAAAATGAATATATTTTTATATTAGAATATTCAATTATATGGAGAGATTCCAACCCTTAAATGTATCGCTAAGTGGTAAATCATTTATTTATGAGATAATCTGAGGAACATGGGCGTATCTAGATAGATCCCCGACTACTAAGTGGCATCATTTATCGCGAGAGTGGGTCGAGAAACCTAAGTAAATCTGGGATAGATCCCCAGATTCTTGTACTCTCAATTATAATCCCCCAATATTCTCAGGTCAATATTAATGCAGCAACAATTATATCGGAATTTAGCAAATCTTTTAAAGTCATACTCTTGTTCACATTTCGTATAAGAATAAGTACCTTTGATCGTTTCGTGTTTCTCGACTTGTGCGCTTTTCTGCTTCATGCATAATCATACAAGCTTGGTGTCCGTAGAGCGAATACGTGATCAATCGAGATGATGACAACCGTTATGGTGAAGTTTTCGGGGAAGTGCAATGATGCCGGGAACAGTGCAGAGGCAGCGGTATTCCAGACTCAAAGTAAATCGGGTACCGGCACTCTTGCCAGAATTCAACAAGGCCAAGTGGTACCTGCATCACTCTCACCGACATATCCCCATTCCCAAACGTAAAAGCACTGTGGCTAAGTGGCAATTCCAGACACACTAACTAGTACCGGCATTCACACTAACTAGTACCGCGATCGACATGTAATTAATATTTATGAATTGGAGCGTAATTCCGATTCCAATGCAAGGGTACATTCATCCTTTGACCACCAATTCGAGATCACAATGGAAAAGGGTATAAAAGCCAAAGGAAAGGGGGAGAAGGCAACTTTTGATTTCTAGGGTTTTGTTTTCATCAAAGGAGAGTGTTTTTCTCATAGTTTTTGCTAGGGTTCATAGAGTAGGGTGGAAGACTTCACTTTTCTAGCAGATTCTGGATTTCAAATTCATGTAATCTTTCAGTTAGATCGCACAACTCAACTTTCTTTCAGTATTGTGTGTTTTTGATTCTTTGATTTTGCAATTGAAGCGTGATTTTCAAAGTTTCTTTATGAATAGTTTCTCATCAAATATGATTTGCTTTATAATTTCAATGAAGTTCTAGTCCTTATGATGGGGTTCTAACTAAGTGGAAACCCTCACTCTCGATCAAGGTAATAACTCAAATCCTCTTTATACCTCAACGAGATTTGTATGATGTTAAGCACTTCAGAAAAATCTTATAAAACCTTAGTCGGGCATCTTCGACAACGTAGAACGAGAGATCCTCTAGCACACGTTGTGCTTCTTGGATTACAAAATGCTACAGCTCAGTAAAATGTTTGAACAAGTGTTTAACATCACTCGAATAAGCTTTCATTCTAAAAGAGCTTTTTTAATGTAAATTCTTCCATCGAAGATCATTCACCAATGGTCGATGAGATCGCGAAAAGAGCGTGGATTTACTTCTGATCAATAGTGTGAGTGGAAACTTAAGAACCCCATCAATCATCTTCTTGTTTTAAAATAGTCATTTTAATCAATTATTCAATCAACCAACCACAACCCATAATTTACTTTTAAACATACAATTTTGGGAGTAACAACCCAAGGATTACCTAGAATACCACTCTCTGTGGAGATGACATGTGGACTTTCGCAGTACTACAATGCTTGACAACCTTAGTTCCTACGCTTGGAAATAATTTCGGCATACGAAATAGACGAAGCAATTTGTATTATTAGTAGCATGATTTTTCAATCTTTTATCATCATAGGCTTTTTATCTATTGTTCTTCTAAATGCTTGCTAATGTACATATATTCTGTGATATTTGTTTAGCTATTTACTATAACTTGTTATTATTTTATTGGATTATTGTGCTTTGGATTTTGTATTCTATATAAAATTTTGTATTGGTTCATCTTCATTTTTTTTGAATTGGTTTTCAATACTTGTTAATACGATATATGTATAGATTATTTTACTCTTTTTTTTTACTGTGTTGAAAAACCTGTTATCAGATCTATGTACATAGAGTTCAGCAATTCCCGAAATTTGTTTTCATATTTAACTATTGCAATTATTTTGGTGTTTTATTTGTTGAGGTTTTTGGCCAAAAGATGGGTCTATCGTCATTGTATAAAGCTAGATTTAGAAGTGACTAGGCTTAGTATGGTTTTAGGGCCAGGTTAGGTGGGTAATTTAATGAGCCATGGGGCTAGGGTAGGTTGGAAGCATTATAGGAGGTTATTTGACCATTTGGGTTTTGCCACTATATATATATATATATATATTTGTTTATTATATTGATTTTTTTGTTTGTTTTATTATTAGTTTATTATATCATCATCGTGTTAAAGCTTTTTAAATTTCATGCTACCAATCATCTTAGTGTTATTTCATAGCTATCAATCATTTGGTTTTTCCATTTCTTATTAATTGTTGTTTCATTATGCTCCCATATTCATTATACTCATTTTTTAAAGTCTTTTTAGCTTTTATTAAATAATTTTTTTTTTCTTTGGTTAGTTTACTAGATATTAAAATCAACCGTTAGTAATAAATTAAAAAATCTTTTCACCCTATTTCAATTTATTTCTCAAATTTCTATGTATCAAAATTAAATCACCCCTTAATATTTGAATTTTCTAAGTTTTGTTTTTTTGCCATCAATATATTTATTCCCAAAATTTTTCTAAAATCAAAATTCTCAGTGTTCCCTCTAAAATTCAAATGCCAAAATTTAGATTCTTTTAAAATTTCAAAAAACAAAAATTTATTTCTTTAAATTCCCAAATTCATCTTTTTCAAATTTTCTCACATCAAAATTCATTTTCATACACTTCTTTATCTTTTTATTTTTTTAAAACATTTTCTAAACCAAAATTCTATATTTTCAAATTCTCAGATCAAATTATTTATTTTTTTTCAAACTTTCTATATCAAAAATTCAATTTTCTAAATTTCTTCAAATAAAATGAAACTTTCCAAATATTCAAATTGAAGTACACTTTCAAAATTTTCCAAAATAATTTTTTTAAATTTCTAATTCAAATTTCAAATTTTTCCAAATTTTTTAATTATAATTCTTTGTTTCTAAATTTCTTCTTTTATTTTTATTCAAGTGCTCAAAATTTCAAATCTTAAATTTCAACTATCAAATCCCAAACTTCCAAAGTTTTCCTAATTTCAAATTTCAAAGTCTCAATTTTTAAAATTCAAATACCCAATTTCAAAAATTAAAATTTCCTTATTTCTAATTCAATTCCAAATTTCCAAGTTCAAATTCAATTCTCATTTTTCAAATTTCAATTCAAAATTCTCAATTTTCAAATTTCAATTTCAAACTTCCAATTTCCAAATTTTAATTTCAAATTAGTTTTCAAAAATTTCAATAGTATGATTAATTCTAAAATTGAAATAAAATGAGATTTTGTGAAGTTAATTCGTATAATAAATAAATGAGTTTTTTTTTTTGGTCACGAAATCTCATGTATCCTTTTAATAAATAATTTAGATTTATAACCCTATTTCTTATTTGATTATGAATATCTTACATTTATTATTGCACTAACATAGTTTTCAAATGATAGCTAGCACATTTGATTTGTTGTCAAGGTACATCTGTTTTCCCCTTTGACTTTATTTATTTATTAGCTTGATGTATTATTGTATTATTGTTGTTGTTTGTTCATGTTATTCATAGATCAATTAATTAATTGCTACATTAGCCTTGGATTTGTTTAGTGGAAACCCTGCAGCTTTAGGGGTCTAGATGTTAATAAGCTATATGACCTCTCGATAAGTAATAACCCTGACCCCTTTGACTCTAGACTCAATTTTTCTCATACTTTCTTTTCGTTTTCAAGAGTCATATTTAATTTTTTTGTTCTTATTTTAATTTTCCTTTTAAAAATAAAATAAAAATAAGTGGTGATTCCGAATTGTTTTCAAAATGGTTTTTCAAAAGTAAAATACTACAAGAAAAAAAGAAATATAATGACATTTATAACAAGTCATCATATATATATATATATATATATATATATATGAGAGTATATATATATATATATATATATATATATATATAAGGTGTCACTACAATATAGTGTCACCTTATCAACTAATACCATAAAGGGTACCAATTAGTGACATATTTGAAAGTAATGACAAAATAGATAAATTGGTGATACATTTGGAAGCAACACTATATATTTCAAATCAATGATGTCAATTTTGCTACAAAATGAATAGGTGTCACATTAAATGCATCAGCTTTAGGTTATCCTGTCATATTCAATGAATCATCTTATTAGTTATGGTGTCACATTGTAAAAGTGTGATGCCCCAAAATCTAAGGGTTCGTTGATCATCCATCAACTCGCGAAAAGCCTGTGGATATTGTATAATCCAATACCACACCATTGTGTCCTATTTAATTATTCAAGTGTAATTTAACAAAATCAGACAGTAGTTTACTCAGATGTGATTCTATCCAAACCCAACCTATACAATAATACAATCACATGACCCATCCAAGGCCCAATATAACACAATGACCACACCGGGTCCATTTATGAGTAAAAATTAACCACACTGGGCCCATTTATCCACATTAATATAAAAACATGTAAAAGTATATTAAAAACAGTCCATATGAGTTCAATTACAACTCTTTACATATTAGTACATTATAAAAATAACTACAAAAGTAATTATAAAAGCCACACGTCGGCTTTCTTTCACCCTTGCTCTCGATGAGAATCGCCCACCCACAAGAAATCCCACACCCGAAATAAGTTTTTCAGATGTGGTGAGCCACGCCTAGTAGAGTAATCTTTGCGTAGGCTACTTCCCGCCTAAGTTTATTACTGCAATGTTTACACTTGACAATTTACATCAACATTTCAAAAATAAGAATATGCCAATTCTAACTTGGAATTCTACATGCCATAAAATGGGATGAGACTCATTCATGCACCATAACCCCGAGTCTTTACCAACTCCTGGCTTACACACCCAATGTCACGTGTGATAAAAATCCGTCATTGGTGGATTACATCCAATGACCTGGCTTTAAACAAAATTCATTTATTCACAAACCAAAACTTGTTGAATGTTACACCTCAAATCATCATTTCATATTCAAACCATGTGTCTTTTGTGGGAAGCAGATTTTGGAGTCTCACCGCAGGCTCCGTGCTCCTTTTACACTTTTTGGACTTTCACCATTGGAGTGTGTAAAGACCAAATGATGTATATGTGAAAATATGGTCAAGGGAGTGAATGTGGTAAATACTCAAAAACTGATTTGAAACAAAAGTAAGTGTACTCAAAAACTGAAATGAAAAGTATTACCAACACTCAACCCCTTCCGAAAGTGCACGGTCATACAGGTAATAAAGTGGACTCTAGGAGTCCTGATATTGTACCCACGAGGATCGAGGTTCTCTCTAATTGGAATTTGATCACCCCGATTACAAGGGCACTTCAATTATTTAGGCGATCAACAGATGTGGAATAAAAATCAATTTAATTGAAACAAAAACTGATTTAAAACTAATCCTAAAAATCTACCAAATAAACAACTACTTAACTATAAAAGGTATGAAGAGAGTCACTAGGGATGGGGATAATTATTCACAAAACAGTTTGCATTTCCTTGAAAGCACAACAATTGTAAGTTGAATGCTAGATTTGTCCAAGAGCAGTGTAGTATAGCTAGGATTTCTCCTGGCACTATACATTTCACTATCTAACACACCATATTCATTTTCAGGACAAATGGGTCTACATAGCTACTTGTAAAATTTGGCACTCTTTAAGATTTGATTGTTTTTCTTTTTCAATACTTCACAAATTCATTTCTCGGGATCAAGAATTCTCGCTCTATAGACGAAAATGCGTTTCCTAATGTAATTCGTATTCGCCCTTCAAATCTAATAAAATTTTCTATCTCCTTGATTGCATCTTTGCTAACACGGGATCAAGATCCTTTTATCGACTAAGGAGAAACCTCTGACAACTAAATTGATACATCATCTAATTAATCCTCACACCATGAGTAAATCTAGTGATCTATCAAAGTAATTTTTCTAAAGTTCATTAGTTCCAAGATATTAGTCTAACATGCCCCAAGTTACTCGCTCTTTACTCTCAGAATCTCCATCTCCGTGGTCACCGTGAGGGCCTCCTAGAAATCGCAGAGCAAAGATACAACTCTTTCGGGTATATTACTAATATCTCGAACAGCTTAATTATATGAACAATACTAATTATATAAATCTCGCTTTCAAACCCACAAAATAACCGTAACAAAAACTCGCAAATTTGAATGTTCAACAATTAATCCCCACCTTTAGAGGGTGTTTAATGTTCCATTACTGGATTCCAATCATCACCAATCAAACAAAAGGTAAGAAAATGAAGAAAGAAATCAAGAGACAAGAAGAGAAAAATCCAGATTTGAGCTTAAATCTTCGCCTCGATAGTAAATAAATTGAATATCTGAGTACAACACCGAAATCTCTTCAATAGAAATAAAAATCTGCTCTAAAACTACTCTAAGATCTATCAAAATAAAAATCTCGCGAACAAAACTAAGAAATGGGCGCTTTAGAGAGAGAAACCCATGAGAGAGAAAATCCGCATTTTTAGCTTCAATCTTTGTCTCGAACCCGTGAAATCTCGACCATATACAAGACCGAAATCTTCAATAGAAATAAAAATATGTTCTAAAACTACTCTAAAATCTAAAACAAATCAAATTAAAAACCGGAAAATGGGCGCCTAGAGAGAGCAAAAACCCCATGAGAGAGGCAAGGGCTCTCCACCTTCCCCGCCTCTCTTTACCAAAAAATGAGTATATATATGGTCCTAGGGTGAATGGGCTTGAAATTAGGTCAAAATATCAATTTTCATTCTTTAGGTTTCTCCAGCGCGCTTAGTCGCGCATTATCAACAAGCCGGTTGCAACACGCTTTTTTTTTGGTCGCGACCAAGTTTTCTGGTCGCGACCAAGTTTTCTGGTTGCAACACAATTTCCTGGTCGCGACTAAGTTTCTAGACAGCAACTGGTTTTTCTTCTTCAACTTGTCGGGGCCATAACTTCTTCATTTTAACTCGGATTTGGGCGTGTGAGTACTCGTTGGAAAGCTCTTTGAAAGTAGAATGCAGACATGAGGGAATTTGAACCATTTGATGTACCATATGGTACAGAAAAATTTATCTTCCCAGTGGCATACTATTAGACTTCGCTGATTCTTCTTTGGAAATATATTGCTCATTTCTTGCCAAATCACTCTGCTTTTCATCAATAATCCTACAAAAACCAAGTTTAGAGGAAATTCTTATGAGTTTTACATGAATATGGATATAAATGCACAAAATAGCATGTGAAATGAACTCAAAACATATATGAGTTTTGCACTCATCAAAACATTCCCAATCCTTGAAGTTTTGCTTTGTCCTCAAGCAAAGAAAAGAAAGAAGTTGCTTGTCTCCATGGAAATGGAAGAGAAGGAAAGTCTATTTCACCCTTTCATTTAACCAAAACTGAGTAATCAAGCTTTGCAAGGTATGTGATATGTGTCTCAAGAATTACCCTTTACAAGGAATATGAGAATATGATCAAGATAATTTATTCATTTTAATAGTGAATAATCTCACAATAGACAAATTCTTAGGATCATGGTTCTCACTAGTGTGTGTGTGTGTGTGGTCTTCCCCTATCCAAACAATTTGCAAGCTAGATGAGTTTATGAGAATCGAGATAAGTATGATCTCCTAAGATAATTTATTTAGGTTCCATAGGCTATTGTTCTTATCTACCTCCCACTAATGTAGGCACACAACCTCAAGATCAAGTAGGTTCCTTATAAGCTTATACCTGTATGTTTGGGTAAGGGGTAGTTGAGTAGTCATTTTCAGCTAAAACTCTACCTAAACATACATATTTTTCCTCAGATAATGTGCCTCCTACTCCATCCCGATTCTTACCATTAGCATAGTGACACTCTCAAACACCCCAAAATCTATTTAGGTGCATCCTTCCATACTCTCATACTGCCTCTTTTCTCGCAATAAATTCCTCGTGCATTCTTTCAACAAACACCAGTCTTTTTCTTTTAAGACAAGGTTAGAGTGGTGCAGTGTCAAACTCTTAAGCTTTACCAACCCTTAGCGAGTGCTTTAAATCAATAGCTCCTGCACTAAATTTGGCCTTAGGGTACTAGGTGTCGGTGACACCCCAGATTTACTGGCTTCTAGGGAAGGAAGGCTACGAGGCAGACTCACCCTCCTCGACTTTTATTGTATTTTTGCTTCTTTTACACTTGATATTTTTATTTTTTATTTTTTATTTTTTATTTTTGACAACCTCTTTTTATTTTTTCAACTTCTAACTCATTTCACCATTCTAAGCTATTTTTCCTATGGAAAATAACTCCCAAACTTGCTCCTCACCACATTTCTCAATTATGTTCAAATCCTCATGTTACGGGTGAGTTCGTTCTTTATATAGTGATGTATAGGAAGGTTATCGGGTTTAAAACTCGTTTTTTTATAAACAAAATTTTGCCTCTTTAAGGCTCAACATCTTGGTACTAGAGGAATATGCATATGCATATTAATAGGTGCTTGGCTTGAAAGGCACAATCTTCCAAGCAGACGGGCCTAAGTATCATTTCTCAATTGTCAGGTTGCCTAGATTTCGCCAAGCGATAATAGAACAAGTTCTGAACCTATGGAGATCAAAATTAGATGGATTCTCATAAACCTTCTAACCCAAGCAAAAACCTGCTTTTCAAGGGCAATTTTAGTGACCACGCGTACGGATTTTTTGAGAAACCAATGACTAAATAGCCTATTAAAGAGATAACTCATTAAGTATTAAGTCCTATCATTCCCTAATATTGTCCATATGCTAAGGGTTCATTTATGTCCTTATTGACATCATAACAACTCTGGGCAAAACTTAATTAACTCAATGACCTCTAACTAAAAAAATACCAAACTAAGATGTGTTAGAAGCATCAAACAAAGTCATTATCCGTGAAAAGCACCGTAGTGGCCATCCTCAAAGTCACATTTGCAACATGTGGGGTGTGACATGATAAACTAACCAAAAATAAACACCCCAAACTTTTGAGATGAACATTGTCCTAAATGTCTAGCAATGAGCAAAATAAGCAATAAAATAAAAGGGTAATAAAGAGAGTCGGGAAAAGTGAACCCCCTTTCGTAGTCTGCCACTTTGAATAGGAACCTTGATGATTTTCGCACATTGACATCGTGGACTAAATTTCTTGATACACTCTTTCATTCCTTGGAGCCATGAAAGTGGCTTTGGCATTTTCTCAAACACTTGTTGTGCACCAACTCGCTCAATCTCAAATGAGTGAGTTTGATTCTTCAAAACCTCCTTCAGATACAAATCACCCAATAATCAACAATGATCCACAAAGAACCTTAAAAACAAACAACCAAGCACAAAATTTTCTTCCATTGTAACCTCTTTGATGCTTAAACGATGGATGGAAAATTGGGGGTCAACAGTTGCAGTTTGTGGGTTTGTGATGGTTTTCAAGCTCAAGATGATGAGACTTGATTGGGGAGGAATGATTTAGGATTTGAGCGGATGGGAGATGAATTTGAAAGTGGTTAGAAGTTACAAGGGTTGGAGGGAAAGAGTATGGCAAGATAGAGTATAAAGTAGAAGAAGAAAAGTGGGTTTTAAAGGGTTAAAAAGCCTATGTTTTCGTGACTGTGGTGCCGGTCACATCGCACTTCAAGCCAAAGACTCTGCTTTTTATCCAACTTGTTATACTCATATCTCCTTCATTTTAGCTCTAATTGGATGTGTAAAGGACTCATTGGAAAGCTCTTCAATGTAGAATGTGCTCATGGGCTGAGGTGAACCGTTTGAGCCTCAATAAAATACAGAAAAATCATAATGTTCAATGCCGTCCCAGCGCTGTGATGATTTCTTGACTCTTTAGGTTCTCCTGCTTTGTCTCGCCCATATCACTTGCTATCCTTCAAAAGTCCTTCATGCTTATATATTCTCTCAAAATTCCTTCAATAGAAACCCTTAATGTTTATTCACATGCTTAAACTCATCTCTTGTCTTCAATTCTCTCAAGCATGATCATGAACCTTCCAACTTTATATTTCACTCACTTGGTTCTTTCACTCAAAAACATGAAATTTGATGAACATCTCCACTCCAATTTTTTTTTCACACTTCAAGCACTATAATTACATCAACCACTTTCCAACTTCTTGCCTTCGCTCTTGCAAACTAGTCATGACAACATGCTGTTGAGCTTCAAACTTCTATCTTATTCTCAAAACACTAACAACAAGTGTTAAAACACCGTCGAATTTTCATCCCAAAGAGCAAAAAAAACAAGAACAAATAAAATAACTAAAAAAATAGAAAAAGAAAAGAGAATGGATAGAATCCTTATTACCTATCTTAGGTTGCCTCCTAAGAAGTCGTTCCGCTTTTAGAGTCCAAATTTAGACTCATTGAAAAGTACTAGTGTTTCCATTTGACCAATCATTCATCTTGTAAGCACTTCCTTCATAACCATTCAAATTTCAAGGATGTTTTCTTTGGGACTTCAAGAGGGGAAAGAAACTCAAAATCCCCTTTAATTATGGTCGGTGGTTCAGCCACAATTCTTCAAAAACAATCCTCTATGTGATGTAGATGTAAACACATTTCGCTTAAGGGGGACTGCTCAAACTTGTGCCCTTTGATCGCTGTTTGCACTTTCGCACATGGCTCTTCTCGTCTCTCTTCCAAAGGTAATGGCTCGGTGAAGATTGAACTTTGCTTTCTCTTCACCCACAAGCAAGGTGAGCTCCCCTCATGATGTCAATCCATGCTCGCTTCTGAGGAAAGAAGTGAAGCCTCTTAGTATATGAGAATTTTGTATCCCTTTCAATGCCCTGGGTCACAAAATCCACGGGAAGGTAAATGTGTCAATCTTCAATTAAAATGTTTTCAATAGCCATTACTGACTTACTCTTCAACACCAGTTTATCCAATAATGACTCTTCATCATCTAAGTTAATAGGAGTGCCTTGTTCTCAATTTCCAGCTCATTTTCACCTCTTCCACGTATTTCAGATAGGAAATTCAGACACCGCCTCAAAGGAGTATCAATGCATTCATCGATTTGGGCAAAGTGTTACTAGGAGAGGTCCTATAGAATTTTTCCTCAATGCTTGACCAAGTGTCCTATTTGAGCTTCACATTTTTCAATCTAGCACTAGTGTTGACTTGGGAAGGCATTTAAATCGAAATTTATGCTCATGAAGATTAATCATCTTCACTCCTTCCATGTAGATAAAAATTTGCTTCTTAACAAAGAGACAACTCTTCTTCCTCCCCGAAATGTGGGATTTGAACCCTTGATAAGGCAATACCCTTGTTCCATGAGTGAGTCATTGTGAATTATTTGGTCCAATTTATGAAGAAGTAGTTCAAGTTTGGCTTCAGGTGGAGGCAAATCTATCGTCTATTGAATGTTCCCTCCATAAGAACCAACAAATATACATGAAAAACAAAAGAAAATAAAGTACAAAATACTAATAAAAAAAAAAATTAACTAAGAAACAAATCACAAACTAAAAAGATAAAAATAAAATAAAATTTCCTAAATCTCGCAAATTAATCTCGTTTCTTCAAATGTCAACTTCCAATGAGAGAAAGTGAACCACGCCAATCCTCGGCAACGGTGCCAAAAACTTGTAAAGACCAAATGATGTATATGTGAAAATATGGTCAAGGGAGTGAATGTGGTAAATACTTAAAAACTGATTTGAAACAAAAGTAAGTGTACTCAAAAACTGAAATGAAAAGTATTACCAACACTCAACCCCTTTCCGCAAATGCACGGGTCATACAAGAATAAGCCCACTTCTGTGAAATCCTGGATATCGCACCACGAGTGATCGAGGTTCTCTCTAATTGGAATTTGATCACCCCGATTACAAGGGCTCTTCACTATTTAGGCGATCAAATAGGACGTGAAATATCAATTTAATTGAAACAAAAACTGATTTAAAACTAATCCTAAAAATCTACCAAATAAACAACTACTTAACTATAAAGATATGAAGAGAGTCACTAGGGATGGATAATTATTCCACAAAACAGTTTTGCATTTCCTCAAAGCACAACAATTGTGTTGAATGCCAGATTTGTCCAAGAGCGCTGGTAAAGATAGCTAGATTTTCCCGGCACTATACACTTTCTACTGTATCACACATCATATCTCTTTCGTGACAATGGGTCTAATTAGTTACTTGTAAAATTTGACCCTCTTTTAAGATTTGGTTGTTTTTCTTTTTCAATACTTCACAATCATTTCTCAGACCGAAGAATTCTCGCTTCCATAGACAAGAAAAAACGCAAGCCTCTCTCCAATGTAATCGGGTATCTCGTCTCAAATCTAATAAAATTTTCTATCTCCTTGATTAGATCTAACACGGATCAAGATCCTTTCATCAGACTAAGGAGAAACCTCTGATAAACTAAATTGATACATCATCTAATTAATCCTCACACCATGAGTAAATTAGTGATCTATCAAAGTAATTTTTTAAAGTTCATTAGTTCCAAGATATTAGTCTAACATACCCCTAAGTTACTGCTCTTTACTCAGAATTTCCATCTCTGTCACTCGGGAGGGCCTCCGAAATCAGAGCAAAGATACAACTCTTTTCTCTGGGTATACGCTAATATTCGATCAGCTAATTATATGAACAATACCAATTATATAAATTCGCTAAACCCACAAAATAACTCGAAAAACTGCAAATCGAATGTTCAACAATTAATCTCCACCTTGGGGAGGGTGTTTAATGTTCCACATCGGATTCCAATCATCACCAATCAAACAAAAGTAAGAAACGTAAGAAGAAATCAAGAGACAAGAAGAGAAAATCCATATTTGAGCTTTAAATCTTTGCCTCAATAGTAAATAAATTGAATATCCGAGTACAAAGACCGAAATCTCTTCAAGAAATAAAAATTCGTCGAAAACTACTCTAAGATCTATCAAAATAAAATATGCAACAAAAACTAAGAAAACAAGGGGCCAGAGAGAAACCTATTGGAGAGAGAAAATCCGCATTTTTAGCTTCAATCTTGTCTCGAACTCTTAGTGAATCTCAATCTCGTTATACAAAGACCAAATCTCTTCAATAGAAATAAAACTGGTTTCAAACTACTCTAAAATCTAAAACAAATCAAAATCGTTAAAAAACCTGAAAATGAGCGCTTCTGTGGTGAGAGAAAACCCCATGAGAGAGGTTTCCAATCTTCCCGCGCTCTCTTTTACCTAAAACGAGTATATATGGTCCTAGGGTGAATGTGGGCTTGAAATTAGGTCAAAATATCAATTTTTCGGCCTTAGGTTTCTTCAGCCGCTTTTAGTCGCGACACAACAAGCCGGTCAGAACACAGCTTTTTTGGTCGCGACCAGTTTTCGGTCGCGACCGCTCTTCTCGGGTTGCAACACAATTTCCGGTCGCGACTCAGTTTCTAGACGCAAAGAACTCGCTTTTCTTCTTCAACTTTGTCTGGGGCCATAAACTTCTTCATTTTAACCTCCAGACTACTGCAGGAGCCTTCAAGCTCTTGAATGTAGAATGCAGATACAGGGAATTTTGAACCATTTGATGTTCCAAATTGTACAGAAAATTTATCTTCCCAAAGGGCATACTACGAGACTCCTGACTCCTTTTTGGAAATATATTGCTCATTTCTTGCCAAATCACTTGCTTTTCATCAATAATCCTACAAAATCAAGTTTAGAGGAAATTTTATGAGTTTTACATGAATATGGATATAAAATGCACAAAATAGCATGTGAAATGAACTCAAAACATATATGAGTTTTGCACTCATGAGAGTGTAATGAACTAGTAACCGGGTATTTCACCCGAGGGAGTGTCTAGCCCTTCTTGCTATTACCCGACACAAGTTTTCCATTTCATGCAATCGTGTGACTCTATTGGACTTTGTCTAACGGTACCGAGCCCACCCATTAATCACCAAATGCGGTGTTGATTCTAACCATGCACTTACACCCATGAAATGAGATGTGCCAGTGCGTATGCAATGTGATGCACCATTGCATGTCAATACCATGTCACATATGTAATGAATTCTATATGGACAATACAAACCATATACTTTGCCATGTATCATGGACAATTATATTGCATGCATATAATTTTTAAACAAACATTCATTTCAATGTCAATATATAAGCATACCCGCATATCAACATTCATTAAACAACAATTATCAAGCATGTTATCACCAATCAAGTAATAACACCTTTAACCCTCAAGGCCAATTGTGGCATATAAAATGCCAAAGAGAAAAAGAAAAAGAAAGCCCACATAAGTAGCCCCAAATCGACTCTTAACCGGCCACAAACCGCCAAGCAAGCTCCCAATAAATTCGTATTATATTTTTTTTTATCCAAACGGTCCCTAAATACTTTTTTGGACATATTACACATAATCACAAAACAATTCACAAAGCCGACCACAATCGGGCCGCAAAACAACCATTAAAGCCATTTTAACCCAATCCAAACAACCCCTTAACAGTTCGGATTATATTTTTTAATCCAAACAGTCCCTAAACATTTTTTGGGACTATTACACACAATTACAAAACAATTCACAAAGCCCGCCACAACTGGGCCTCAATACGCCATAAGGCCTCCTTTTAACACGTTTGAACAACCCCTTAACAGCCGGATATTATTATTTTATCCAAACAATTTCTAAACACTTTGGGACATATTGGCAAACTATCATAAAACACTTAGCAGTCGCCAATAACCCAATGTAGAAAATAGCTATTAAAGTCGCTTTTAACATAGTCCAAACAGCCCCTTAAGGCATCAACACAACAATCCTACCTTAAACAACCCTAAGGTTAAAACAAACTGCTATAGTTGAACTCAGAAAACCCGTAAAATTGAATTTTTCGAAATGCAATCCAGAATCGGCCAGTTATACATGTGACGGCAAGTCTTTAAATTTTCAGGACTTCTGATGAAGAAACTGACCTCACCGTGGATCTATCCTTCATAAAATCTAGTCACCCTAACAAATTTCTCGTAGGAATTCCGAGATAGTCTGATTTTCGATTGCATGGCTTCAGTGTCTACCGACCCCAAAAACGTAGTTTTTTGAGAAAATCCCAGAGCAGAAATAATTTAAGTAAATTTCATTTAAAATAAATTAAACTTGAACTGGGACAAAAATAAATTGTTTCGGGGCAGAAATAGACCCGGATAAGTCGGGGACACGTGGCGCGATGTGAGCCAAGTCTTTAAGACTTAAGATAAGGTCAAAAGAAGAGAATTTGGGGGGAGGGAAAAAATATCTCATTTCCTGGTTTTTGAACAATGAGAGAGAAAGGAAGATGAGAGAGCTTCCAACCTTTCTTTCGACGATCCACCTGAGTTCCATCGACACTGCTGAGCCAAGAACCAAAGTTCATCGTCGACGAGGGCTACCGCGGTGGGCACAAAAACGTGAGATTTCTCCGAAGATCCAAAGGAGGAGATTTCGAGCTAGGGAGGCTTCCTACCCGTGCTAATACGCTCCAAGAGGTAGGGATTCTTCCTACTTTGGTTTTATTCCCACCCTTTGGGCGGATTTGAAGGGGTTTTCGTTTTAAGGGCGTCACAGCTTGGTATCAGAGCTTAGGTATATGATTGGGACATATCACAGTTTGGTATCAACAAAGACGATAATTAACTTTGATATCGAGCATGGGTATGCGATTACCTAGCCTTGATGGGTACGGGTCTGCACTATCATGATTTAGTGTGTGCATTTCATGTTCGTGCTTAATATGCTACACGATCATAGGTCAGGCGGATACTATACATGGTAAAGTGTATATGGAAAAGAGGCACAAAGAGGGTTAGAACACATAACCCAGGGGTTCTGGGAAAAGTTAAAGGAGTGAGATAGTTCGTGGACATTAAGGTTCATTACATCGACATGCACTACTAGTTAGATAAGGAGAGAAATCTCAAAGTTTAAACTTGATCTTCATTTTTGGGATACTGTGTAAGACTATGTTGCTATCTAACATATGTAGATGGCTAATCGAGGAAGGAGGCTGAGATGGTGGGCGGAACAACAACCCACTACCACTGACCTTTGACCAATGAGCCTTTATAGAGGCTATTATCACGCACCGCACCATTGCGTCCGCGAGTGTCAGGCTACCACCATTGCATAGGCTAGTGCAACTGTAGGCCAAGAAGGGCCGAGTAACCTCCAGAGGTTCAAGGCACATCATCCTCCAACCTTCAAGCGAGGAGGGGACCATATAAAAGTTGATCATTTGTTCCGACAAGTCGACAAGATCTTGGAGGCTATGGAGATCACCTCCGATGCTACTACGATAAGGCTTGCAGCATTCCAACTAGAGGGTGAATCCCAAGTATTGTGGAATTGGGTCAAAGCCTTAAGGAACTTCGAGGCGATGACATGGGAAGAGTTTCGTGAGCTCTTCATGGACAAATATTTCCCGGAGTCTACTCTACATGCAAAAGCTCAGGAGTTCGTAGAACTGAAACAAGGAACGATGACAATGCTCGAATACGTGGCTAAGTTCACCAAATTAGCCTGTTTCACCGATGATTATGTGGACAAAGACATGGCCAAGGTGAGAAAGTTTGAGGATGGTTTAAAATTGTCCATCCAGGGTAAATTGTGGAACTCTTCCTACAATACATGAACTTGATGGTCAAGATAGCTATGGCCATTGAGGGAGAGGTGGACGACGCACGGGGCATCTGGGATGCGAGTGTTAAAGATAAGAGGAAGGTGAACCAACCTTCTTCTTTTAACTAAAGGAAGAAGCAAAGGATTTATGCGCTCAAAGTCTCGTGGATAAGGTTTCGGCTACTAGGGCCAAGGCCAAGGTCAGTCATCCAAAGATGGGAGGCACTTTAGGGCTACTAGCTAGATAGGGCAGAGGACACATTTCTATTGCCACTAGCCTAGATACATGAGGCAGGGATCCCAAAGTTATGGGACACCCCTGTCCCAATCATCAATGGGACGTTTGCAAACTCAGTTTGTTCCTTCTTACCCCACCATGGGCCAAATGGGAACTAAAGACGCCCTGGGGAGGACGACAGTCTCCCTAATACTATCGCACAATCAGGCCGGATGGGCCAAGGCATGGGTTGGGGTCGAGGTTGAGGCCAGGGCTTACAAGCCGGGACTTCAAGGACCCAAGGGCATGTCTATGCCATCACACCTTAGGCTGAGTTTGCAGATCAATCGGTTATTCAGGGTATATTTCTACTCTCTAGCTTATGGGCAAGAGTATTGTTTGATTCTAGTGCATCTTAATCCTTTGTTGTTGCATCATGTGTGAAAGATCTGGCTTGTAGATCAAACCTAAGAAGAGCCCCCGCATCAGTCTCCTCCCTGGGAACTAGGGTGAGCGTTGATAAGATATGTCGGGGTTGTGAGTTAGAGATCTTGGGGATTCTATTCACCTTGGACCTTAGAGTCATGGACATGTCAAAGTTTGATGTCTTCCTCGATGAATCGTCGACCATGACAATCGAGTCGCCATTGATCGTGGATCGTAGAGGGTTACTCGGTGACACACCCGTATGGTAATTTTATGTTTCAGGGAATAGCACCCACGCCTTACCCCAAGCCGTGTACGATTCTAGATGGTACGAGTAGTTGATGTAGTCGGGCTAGCAAGCTCACCCCGAGGATAAGGTAAGATAGAGTTGTGTCTACTCCTGATGGTTTGCCAGGAGTAAGATATGATCGCATGAACCACGGATTACTCCCTGCATAGGATGTAGACTTCACTATTGATTTTCACCCTGGTACATTGCCTATTTCTCTGACTCTACATAGAATGGTGCCTGTTGAGTTGCAAGAACTCAAGGTCTAATTACAAGAATTGTTGGACAGGGGTTTTATTAGACCGAGCACTTCACCTTCGGGCGCTCTGGTGTTGTGTCCTAAGAAGAAGAACAAGACCCTTCGGCTATGCATCGACTACCGGCAGTTGAAAAGGGTTACTATCAAGAATAGGTACCCTTTGTCGAGGATTGATGATTTATTTGATCAGTTGAGAGGGGCGCAGGTTTATTTCAAGATAGATCTTCTCACCGTTTACCATCAGTTGAGAGTTAGAGAGGCAAATATCCCTAAGACGGCGTTTAGAACGTGATATGGGCATTTTGAGTTCACAGTGATGCCATTCGGATTGATGAATGCTTTAGCAGAATTCATGGATCTCATGCATAGGGTATTCAAACTCTACCTAGATCGGTTCGTTGTGGTCTTCATTGACAACATCTTGATCAACTTCCAGTCTGAGGAGGAGCATGAGGGTCACTTGAGGATTGTTCTCCAGACCTTGAGAGACCATCAATTGTATGCCAAATTCAGAAGTGAATTTCGCTTACCGAAAGGGACTGGGACATGTGGTGTCAGTTTCTGTGTGTATCCGTGACCCGAGAAGGTCGTAGGCGCTTATGAGTTGGGGAGGCCGAAATCAATCTTTGAGATACACAGTTTCTTAGGATTGACAGGGTATTACAAGAGGTTTATTGAGGACTTCTCTCGATTAGCTACACCTATGACAAAATTGACTCGGAAGGAGGTCAAGTTTGAGTGGAATGACTCTTGCGAGAAGGCATTCTAGGAATTAAAGAGGAGGCTTACTTCAACTTCTATTCTGATAGTTCCAGAGACGGGGCAGAGGTACACAGTATATTGTGATGCCTCTAAGGAAGGAATTGGATGTGCTTTGATGCAGTCAGGGAGGGTTGTGGCTTATGGTTCTTGGTAGTTAAAGAACCACGAGCAGAGTTACCCCACACATGACATGGAGCTGGCGACCATTATCTTTTCCTTTAAGATTTGGTGCCACTATCTATACGGTGAGCAATTTGAGGTGTTTTCGGACCACAAGAGTCTGAAGTACATTTTTACACAATGAGACCTCAACATGAGGCAACGAAGGTGGATGGAGTATTTGCAGGACTATGACTTCACTTTGCATTACCTTCATCCCCAGAAGGCAAATGTGGTGGCTGGCGCGCCGCCCAAGTCACGAGGAGCGCTCGGCTAGTGTAGCTTCCTGAATGGCGCATACTGAGGTCAGTGAGATAGTTCTGCCATACTACGGGTCGCTTGGTGGGTACTTTAGGGAGCCTGGGTGGCTGGGTGCCTTCCCATCGAGCAAAGTGATCGAATCATAGGGACAAGACATAGATACATTATCCATCAAGGATCGGGTACAGTAGGATACAAGTGATGAAGGTTGGGCCATTCACACAGATGGCGCCTTCTGTGATGTGGGATGGTCAGGGGTTCCCAAACAAGATCCGAGAGAGTGAGATCCTCAAAGTCCCATTGCTCCCATTTTGTTATGCATCCAGGTGGCTCGAAAATGTACCATGTTCTTCATCGCCAGTATTACTAGAGTGGGATGAAGAAACACGTTGGGGACTTTGTTCATCGATGTCTCACATGTCAACAAGTAAAGGTTGAGCACCAGAGGCCAGCGGGATTACTCCAGCCTTTGGAGGTAGCTGAGTGGAAGTGGGAACACGTCACGATGGATTTTGTGACCCACTTGCCACGAACATCGCGAGGGCATGATGCAGTGTGGATGATAGTGGACCAGCTCACTAAGTCAACACACTTTTTGGCTGTGCGAATGACCTTCACTTTGGAGGAATTCTACGATCGCACGCATGGAGATTGCTCGTCAGCACTGTGGTACCAACATCTTAGTATCATATCGGGATCCCGTTTACTGATCATTTTCGGGAAGAGTTTCTAGTGAGTCATGGGAATATTGTTTGATGCTAAGCACCGTTTCATCCTAGATTCCGGATGGTCATCTGAGAGGACCATCCGCATTCTTCTAGAGGACATGCTACGGCATGCATCCTGATATTAAGGGTAGCCGGGAAGAACATTTACCTTAGTGGAATTTGGCTCTCCAACAAAAGCATCGTGGAGCATACAGATGACACCCTATGAGACACTATATGGGAGGCCTTGTCGATCTCCAGTTTGTTGGACAGAAATAGGAGAGAGGCCCACTACCGGCCCGGATTTAGTTAGAGACACCTCTGAGAAGATGGATTTGATATGGAAGCATCTCCTCACAACTTAGAACCAGCAAAAGAGCTACGTAGGTAAATCCGCGAATACGACCTCAAGAGTTTGGAGGTGTGGATCATGTCTTCTCAAGGGATGCCTAAGAGAGGAAGCGGTTAGGTTCGGCCATGGGGAAAGTCATTACACGAGGTATATTGGGTTGTTCAAGGTACTATAGAGGGTAGGTACGGTTTCTTACCGGTTGGATTTACCGCCAAGCTTATCGAGTGTTCATGCAGTATTCCATGTCTCCATGTCTCTATACACCTCAAAACCGACCATGGTGGATTGGGGCGAGCTTGTTGTTGATGCGGATAGAACCTTCGAGGAGGGACCAATACGTATCATGGATAGTCGGGATCAGGTTTTACGAGGTAAGACCTTGAGGCTAGTAAAGGTGTTGTGGCAGCACCGATGAGTGAAGGAGGCAACATGGGAATGCGAAGACACTATGCGTGCCAATTATCCCTTCTTATTTGAGGATGAAGGTATATTTTATTCATTTGACATTAAATGATTGGCTTTCGTGATATGCATGTGATAGATGAGTATGTGTGTGTTAATTTTGATGAAATTCTTTTAAGGGGCGAAGAATGTAAAACTAGAGTAAATTACTTTTCAAAAGGCAAAACAAGAAATTGCCGCTTACAAGATGTGCCACAGCTCAAAATTTCTAGATCCTGATGATGAAATGGACCTCAACATTGGATTCGTCTGTTAAATCTAATTATCTGTATCTAATTTCTAGTAGAATTCGAGATACGATTTTCACTGATTAAGGCGTCAATAAGGTATCTTAAAACTAGATTTTTAAGAAAATATCAGAGTTGAGAAATAATTTAATTAAATTTCATTTAAAAATAAATTTAACTTGAATCGACGAAATAAATTGTTTTGGCGTAACGAACCCTGATAAGTCGTGACACATGGCGCAATGTGGGTCAAGTCTTTAAGTCTTAAGATAAGGCCAAAAGAAGAGGATCTAGGGGGATAGAGAAAAAGATCTCATTTCCTGGTTTTTGAACCGTGAGAGAGAAAGGAAGGGGAGAGAGCTTCCAAGCTTTCTTTCGACGATCCACGGAGTTCCATTGGTCGGAATTCGTTGAGCCAAGAACCAAAGTTCATGGCCTCGACGAGGGCTACGCGTGGGTACCAAAAACACGGGATTTCTCCGAAGATCCAAAGGAGGAGATTTCGGGCTAAGGAGGCTTCCTACCTGTGCTACTACGTTCCAAGAGGTAGGGATTCTTCCTATTTTGGTTTTATTCCCAATTTTCACGGATTTGAAGGTTTATGTTTTAGGTTTGCTGCACTTACCTCTTGTAGCGCAGTTACGACGCCCCAAACCCGGTGTCCGCTGACAACCCGTCAACTCCGCGGAATACTCGTGTGGGATGCCTGCAACCCGACATCACTATGTGAAAATCGGTAGAGTCTCCTTGTACGGAGCTCTACCCAAGGTACAAAACCTATCCCAACAAGCTTACAATGGACTAAAGTGTATCCACACAGAAAATAAATTCGCACTGGGCCCCCCGCATCAATACTCACAAAATATATCCCAAATCCAAATATCTTACATGGTTCAAGAGTTAACATTACTTTTAATACAACATATATTAAAATTGAAGAGTTCTAAACATGTTATACAACACATCAGCCACAAGCTCCGCTTCTAACACGCGGCCTCTAGTGAGTGCCGCCTTCCCGATCGCTCCCTGTACCTGAAATGGTGATCCCTCAATAGGGTGAGCAAAGCCTAGTAGAGATAATTTCCTACATGAGTTACTCTGCACCTACTCGAATGTCTACATGCCCAAATCCATGTCTCGAGTCCTCACCGACTTCCTCACATATGCCTAAGCCAAATGCAAGAAGATCCGCCAAATAAAGCCATTTGTTCTTGAAACACACCACCAGCTCTTAGTACCATCGATCTCGAGGCGAATCTGTTGGATAACCCTCCGAAACAATTCATGGGCCCCTCCGACGTGAATTGTTGGACAATCTCCCAACATAATTCTCCGGAAAATCTTCCGTCGAAATTCCTTTCACAAACATTTTCATTTTTTTGTTTCATTTCATGTCATGCACTCACACCTAATATTCTAGGCTGCCTAAGTGCATATGGAATGCATTATGCCAATTCCAAATAATTTATGCTAATACAATTCACATGCAAATATTAACATAATTTACTCACAACAATCATGTTATTCAATTTTCACATCAATAACACCAAAATTAGCCTCACATGGGCTAATTAGCAAACACAAGCACCATTTCGAATCACTTACAAAACACATTTTCACACCAAGAAAAAATCATGTCACTATTCACGGAATGCGAAACCTCGTGTTACCTGCTCACTTACCACCAAATTCGGGGATTTTTCTCCACTCGGTTGTAAAGGTTTCAGATCAATTTACGCTAAATCAAGCCTCAGAATATCCCTAACTATAAACACCCGCTTATTAGCCAAAGAATATCACAAGTAGGAAAAGATCAAGCAATTTGAGTTGTCGGAACCCACCAAATCGATGCCCACGCCAGAGTCCCGTCAGAGCAACTTTGCTTGCTCGCCGAGAACCAACGCCGACTGGCCTGGAATTTAGAGAGTAAGGAGCACACTCTCTCTCTGTAAACTAAATCCCACGCCCACGTATCTCATTCACGTTTTGGGCTTCAAATGGGGAAGATGACACTGTTCATCTTTCGTCTTATTATCATTAACATTTCAAATAATTCCCATCATGTCCCTTCTTCTATATTTTTGACACTTGGCACAATCTAAGCCGTCCATTTCCATCATCTCTCTAATCTTGCAACATGTGTCACAAGAGTACATGTAGTAGGTGACTTTTGTCACATCACATGTCTCTTAAACCCATTTTACGACACTCGACACCCTAAGGGCTCAAAACGTGAAATTTTCTCGACCGGTCTCTAATTCGACTTAATTCGATGTGGTAGCTAGATTTCATGAGACGATTCCAACGGTGTCCGTTTCATCATCCGAGATCTAGAAAAATTTCTGATTTTTACCGAAATGACCGCTTTGCCTCTTCTTCTCGTAAAAAATTGAAATTTTCTGGCCCATAAGAGTAGAATGGTAGGAGGTCTCGAGAACACCAAGCCTAAAACTTGATTTCCAAATCTCCTCCTTTGGATCTTTTGGTGAACGAAGCCTTTGGTACACACGTGTAGCTCCCGGCTGCTATGAACTTTAGTTCTAGTCCGACGACCCGACCGATCGAACTCCAGGATCCTCGAAAGAAGTCTTGGACTCTTTATGAAATCTAGCCTTTTTGGTACACACGTGTAGCCCTCGTCAAGGCTATGAACTTTAGTTCTTAGTCCGACGAATTCCGACTGACGGAACTCCGTGGATCCTCGAAAGAAGTCTTGGACTCTTTATTTCTCTCCTTCTTGCTCTCTCTCACATTTTCTCCCAGCAGAAAATCAGATATTTTCTGCCCAAAATCTCATTTTAACCTCTTCTTGTCATTTTAAATACTTAGCCCACTTCGGGCCACCTGTCCACGACTTATTAGGGTTCATTTTCGCCTCGAAACGATTAATCTTGTCTCGGTTTAAGTTCAAATTATTTAAATGAATTTTTTTTCAATTATTTTCCAATTTTCCAATTTATTCTTAAAATCCTGTTTTTTGGGGTCATCGAGCACTAATCGCTCCGAAAAACATGAAAAATCTGACTATCTTGGAATCTGACGAAATTCGTCTGGATAACTAAATTTTGCTAGATGAGTCCAATGGTGAGATCTGTTTCATCATCCGAGATCTAGAAAATTTAATGTCTGCAGCCTGTACTATAGCTGCAATTTACCGTTTTGCCAATTTTCGAAAAAATTCTAATTTACCCGGGTTTTACATTTTCCCCCCCTTAAAAGAATTTCATTCCCGAAATTCACACACACAAACACATACAATCACATGCATATGCAACAACAATTTTAATATCAAATGACTAAAAATATACCTTCATTCTTAAATAAGAGTGATAATTGTACTGATAATCTGCTCCCATGTTACCTTCCTTTCAATTCCTGTCGCCACAACATCTTTATTAGCTTCGCCTACTCGCTCTCAAAACCTCACTCCTGGCTATCCATGATACGTACCGATCCCTTCTTGAAGGTTCCATCTACATCAACAACAATCTCGCCTAAATCCACCATATGAGTCGGATCTGGAGTTCCGATTTGATCTCCTCTCCCCTTTCAAGTTGATCATCTCTAAAAGTGTTGATGCCCATCCGATCCAAAGTTTCGAATAAGCGATCCGTAAAAGTGTAGTGGGTGTCTTCACCTTTAAAACTCAAAAACACTTCGAAGGTATATTTGGGGATCGATTTAGAAGAAAAAATAAGAGGAAGCCATTGTTGGACAATTTCTATATGAAAGGCTAAAGGGAGTTGAGGAATGAGGATTAATTTGTTGTCTTTGAATACTTATTGAGGCAAACAAATATTAAAACTAAAATAATATTTATTATTTATTCACATGACAAAATTTTATTTAAAATAAAATTATCCTTTTTTATATGTAACAAGGTTTACAGATTTAGATTCAAATTAGTGACCAAAAAGTAAATGATGATAGCTGGTTTTTTTCTACATTTAGTAAAAAAACTTTAAAATGCAATATGTTATGTTGAGAAACATTTTTAAATTTAGTGTATTTTTTATCATATGGAAAGTGTCTTTTGAACACTTTATGAAAACCTTAAATTGTAATTGAAAATGTTTTTTAAGAAACACTTTCTAAAGTTTTATAAATTAAGAATTAAATCAAAAGTGTTTTTTGAAAAGACACTTTCTAGATTAAGTTTTAGAAATTTTGAATTTAGATTTAAAGTGTTTTTTGAAGAGAATTTTCAGTACTTTGAATTTTGAAATTATACTCGAAAATTTTTAAAAGACACTTATTTTTTGAATCTTCATTCTATGTGAAAAGCACATATAAAACTAAGATTAAAATTGAAATTAATTTTCAAAACATGTTTTTCAGATTTATTTTCTTAATTTTTGTATTATTTTTCTGTAACCTTCAGTTGGTGTCTTAAAAAAGACTCACCCACCACAACATTCAAAAGCAACTAGGTCTCCTATCATTCTAGTATATATAAGAATAGTTTCTAGCATTTTCCTTTGCCTATAATTATCAAAAAGGGAGCAAGAAGTACATGGGTAGTTTTAAAGAATACTACATGACCCATCCACCACGTATGTTCAAATCACCTTGTTTCCTAGCAGCTGAATGCTAAACAATCTCATCTTTTTTCCAGTCTCTTGATTCGAGTAATAGTGGTACTTTAACTAAAATATTTAGTTTAAAAAGAAAGAAATAAAACTTCACTTTTCCTCTCATTCGCTTTCATCACTCAATATGGGTTCATTTGACCAATGTAGATGACCCCTTTTTTACTTTTTCCTTTGTGCAATATTTTTTTTTCTTTTATGGGGCTACATGAAGAATTATTTGAGTTATGTCATTTATAAGTATCTTTTTTATTTTAAAGTTTTATTTTTAAGGTAAAGATATATTTTTAGTGCTTGTTTGGTTCAGTTAGTAAATTTCAATGGCATGATATTCAAATTAAACTCAAATCCTAAAGTTTGAGCTTTTATGGCAGATTTACTATTTAACACATTAGAGCTTAGTTTGACAAGAGGTCTTGGGTCTTGTTTAATTCCTCTGTGAATTTATTTCCTATTTGTTGATTTGAAAGTCCATTAAGGACTCCATTTGTCAGTTTAACTCTCCATGAGAGAGGGTGTCAAAGACATGATATTCATATTAAACCCAAATCTTAAAAACTTGGGCTTTTAGGAGAGTTGGTCATTTAACAATATCTAATAATTGATAGCTAGTGTTGGTAACTGATAGTTGATACAAGTAATCGATAGCTGTAGGTAATTATAAATTAAAAGTAGTTAATTGAAGGTTACTTTGCCTATATAGAAATGATATGGAGATGTAAAAGTAATGCATGTATATGTAGAGAAAAGAGACAAAAAAAAAATAATAATAATAACATGACTTCATAAAGTTGTCGAACCATAAATAAAGAAAAAAATTATTTAAAAATGTACCCTTCAATAATCATGGTATTCCTATAGTTCAGTTTAAGAACATAAAAAAAATTCCATGATGGCGATAGTGTTTCACAATGAAAGAGGAATTAAAAAGCGGTTAAAAAAATATTTTTACCTAAGAAAAATTATTATGTTTCATGTTTTTGAAATATTTAAGCTTATTCTTTTTTAATCCGATAATCTTTACAAATGACGGAGTTAGAATATTAGTTCAGGGGCATAGATTATTGGCTAAGGGGCGGTATTTTAGTTGGTTCAATGTTCTTAGTAGTTTCAAGGGGCCATATAGTAGGGAAGGGGTTTGATTCTTGGAGTCTGTAAGTGCAATTTTGATAGGCCGATTTGTGCTATGTACAATAGTATGCCTATGTAAGAAAGTGCACACGTTGCCTTAAGTAATATAATGATAAGTAAAAGTATTGTCCCACGAGGAATTAGGTTACTAAGTACCGACTCTAATCTAGCCTAGGCTCTATTTGGATGGTTGGAAATCTGTAAAAGGTCTAAATTAAACTAACTGAGCATGCAAGAAGACTCACTATGACTAAAGCCCCAGTGGCATAGATTTCACCTAAACAATTATGTATGAACCTCATAACCAAACTAATAAATGTTTATTTCATCATGAAGATGGCGATTTCACTAGTCTATATGCAAATCTCTCTCGAGCATTCACACACTACCCTTAGGATCAAGTATTTTGCATCTCTGCTCAACCCCAGATTTCTAAGGGTACATTAAACACAAGAAACCCTAATACCACACCTAATCTCATTTATATCTCTATCTCATGATAATTAGATGGTAAATCATCCATGGTCTAATTTTAACTCTCACCTCTCGGATCTTGAATCAAACCATAATTGATGCAAATATAGCTAAATAATCACAAGCATTATGATCAAATGAAATACTCAACATATATATGAAATAAAACATAAATCAATAGAAATTAAGAGATTCATACAAACTTATCTTTGGCTACTACTAAACCCAAAGAAAAATAACTAAAACAAAATTATGAGAAGAAATACCGTGACGCCCCAAACCCGGGGTCCATATACTCGGGATACACCGTGACCTCCAAAACTGAGGGTCCTGACGACAACGCATACACACGAATATTCGGGTCGCTTTCTGTATATTTTTCTAACAAATATACAAATTCTTATAATATTTTACAAGAGTTTGATGTACAACTTCTTTACACTTTTACAAGCTAAAATATATTAAAACTAGATTATTTTAATATATTTTACAAAAATACTTCTCAAGGCCATAACCCGACCTTCTTCGAACTCATAGCCTAGAAGGAGCGTCGTCTTCTCGTGCACCTAAAAGGGTGGTCGCACGACGGGGTGAGCAAAGCCCAGTAGATATTTATCCTACCAAGGCTACCCCCCACCAAAGAGCAACATGCAATGCCAATACATACAATCACACGCATTCAAGTACCTATACTCTACTGTACCTAAATGTCTACATGTCATGAATGCAGTATGCCCCTCATGACTCAAATCTTGAGTCTCACTGACTCCCCTACACTCCGTATATACAAGTGTGAAAAACCGTAAAGGGAGTCCCGCCCCTGACCCTTTTTCCAAAACATTTTTTTTTTTTTGTAATTCTAGACACAATGGATACCCCCAATGCTTACTTATTTCCTTACCCAGTATTGTGTGTTATGCATTTATAGGCCTTTGATTCTAAGCTCACCGTAGGACGCACGCCTATATAATATATGTTTTATCTAAACAGCGGGATAGTCTCCGATAACCTCGCTTATTTCAAAGCATTGGACAATCTCCAATAAACTATTTATTAAAATAAATGATGCCTTCGATAAACGCCATTAAAAAACATTGGACAATCTTCGATAAACTGTTTTATTCAAAAATAGTGGTTAGTGTGAGACCCCGAATAAAGTAAAATGATAGACACGGGTTGCAAACCTGGGAATTTCTCTAGATCTTGGATGACGACGCGGGACATACCATTGAGTTGGTCTCGTGAAATCTAAGTACATAGTCGAATTTCGTCAAATTCCGAGAAGGTCGGAATTGCATGTATTTCAAGACAAACGACGACGAATGAGAGGGTGACACGTGGCATGAAGATGCATGCCATGTGGAACCTGAGGAGAGGACACTTGGCACTTGAGTGGAAGCCAAGTGTCACACTTCTATCTTGCATGAGAAGATAGTGGTGGGAAAGTGGGCATGAATGACATGTGGGATACTATGTGTCATGAGGAGAGAAGGAAGAGGTGTTCTACACCTAGATGAGTATTCTCCACCTAAAGAAATTTGTTCGGAGGGAAGAGGAGAAGAAAAGAGAAAAAGAAAAAGAAAAGAAAGAAGAAAGAGAATGGAAAGGAAAGAGAACCAGGCTTCTCCTGACACAAATGCAGAGGAGTCATGCAGCAGCGGAACGTGATCCGCACTTCCCAAGATGCAAGGGTCTCTTCCTACGTTGGTTAGTCTGCTTAAGAGCCATGAAATGACTATGATGGTTAGCCCGAGTAAATGGGCTAGTTTAAAGAATAATTTCGATAGAATTGTCATATCGGGACCGCTTCCTCGGGTCTATGTGAAGCAGACCGCAGCTCGTGAATCGATTGCTAGAATGTAGTTCGGGATCTGAACAGATGATCTTCGTCAGGTACCGTATGCCGCTTTCAGCTCGAGATTGAAATCCAAGCCAGGTGTTATCGCTTGCTCAATAACATGCAGATTGCGGTGAGAAAATGATGTTAATATATATGCATGCTCATTTATATATTAACGTGATGCTTCGTTTGAAGTATGTATTATGAGTGTTGCATGTAGTTCCCATCATGCATGTAACATGAGATATTATGTAGTGACATTATCATTGCATGTGCACGGGGTCATCGCGTGAATCGGGTGTGAGTGCATGAATAAAATGGGTATTCGGAGGGTTGTCCAATAACAGTGATTCGAAGGGTTGTCCAATAAATTATATCGGAGGTTTGTCCAATGAACTCTATCGGAGGGTTATCCAATAAGGGGTTCTCGGAGATGGTCCAATGGTTTGATACTCGGAGGTTGTCAAGTGGTTTACTATTCTGAGGGTGGTCCAAGTGTGTAAAAATATTCAGAGGGTTGTCTGATATCAGAGGTTGTTTAGTGGGTTTCAAAAATAAAAAGCTTTTGTTTTGAAACTAGTTTTCATACATGGAAAATTGCATGTATGAGAAAGTCAGTGAGGACTGGGCATGACATAAACATTCATGTAGAGATATGCATATTTTATATGAATGTGTGTGAATGATTTTATGGATTATGCATTGCATGTGCACTTAGGTGGGGAGTTCTTGGTGAGACTTTCTACGGGGCATAGTCAATTCGCTAGGGAAAAATATTTTCAGGTACCGGAGGTACACCAAGAGAAGACACTTCATGAGGTCTTAGTTGAGAAGAAGATCTAAGAGGGCTTATTGTGTTCTTTTGTAAAATTTATGGGTAGAAAACCCAGTTTCTGTTTTAAACTGAACTGTTGTCAAAATTTTGTACTTGTGATGTAAATAAATTGTAATTAAACTCAGATTATATATTTAATACAATTTGGTAAGGGCTGTGTCTTGCCTTGAGGGGATGTTTGCTGCGTCTAAACCATAGGAAGTCGCGCTATTTCGATCCTATGTATTAGCCGAACTTGAAGACTGATTTTTTGTTGGGAAGTAAAGGGAATTTGGCCCTATTTTCTTCTGGTATATTGTAGCCCCATTAGTAATATTGATGTAGGCTTTTGAATCACCCAAATCGGACCTCTACAGCCCAAGTTATGGCCTTTTTACTCGGAAGGGTCTGAGAGGATGAGTCGTGGTTTGACTCTTCGGGCCGAACCGACTTTCAAGTGTGAGCTAAGCCTCCGATGACCTCGACCTTCAAGGCAGCCACCTGATTCCTTGGTCGAGCCGAGCTCTCTTGGATGAGCCGACTCTCGCACAGAAATAGCTGACCTCTTGGTCGAGTTTGAGCCTCCCCGACGAGTTGACCTCTTGGTCGAATCGAAGCCTCCCGATGAGCCGGACTTTGGCGTAGAGCCGAGCCGAATTCTCTTCGGGGCGTAGCCGAAGCCTCCGGACGAGCCGATCTCTTTTGTGACGCAGCTGAGCCTCGATGACCTGACCTCTTCGGGCCGGATTAGTCGAATTCTTCGGGGCAAAATCAGCCCGTCGAGCCAACCTCGCGCAGAGCTGAGCCGAGCCTTGCGCAGAGCCGTTCTCTTCCGCGCCGAGCTGACCTTTACAGAAATGCTCTCTATGGCCGAGCCTGCCAGGATGAGCCAGGTATGGCCGGTGCCTCGGGCCAGGATGAGTCGTGTGAGGCCGAGCCGACCTCCTTCTCGGGCTGGAGTCTCTTCCGGCCGAGCTCGCCAGGAACGAGCCTCGGCCGCGCCAACTCGATGACCATAACTTTCCGGGTCCGGGGTTCATTTCACGCTCATAAACTCTACAAATCCCTTCGAGTCTGGGGACCATCCATATATGGCTCAAAATAATCAGCTCATATCAGGTTCTAAAGAGACAAAAGATAGTAGGTACCGTCGGTTCCGCATGTCGCCTTGTCGCTCATGTAAGCTAACTGTGATTACCATAAACTTCCTCGTCCAAGTCCGCCCAGGTGTTCTTGCACTCTATGGAAAGATCCTCGAGTCTAATCTGACCACATGCCTGTGGATGGCATTTGCGCTCCAAATATAGCCAAGCCGACCTCTTCGGGCCGAGCTGACCTCCTTGCCGAGCCGACCTCATCTTAGGGAAATGAGCTCATGAAATGGCTAACTTCGATGACCATAACTTCCTCGTCTGAAGTCCGTTTTGTGCGTTCTTGGACTCTATGGAAAGCTCTCTGAGTCTAGAATCTAACCATATGCCTGTGGATGGAATTTGGTGCTCACATAGTTTCTGAAAAGTTGATCATTTCACTAGGTGCACTAATTACTAGAATCTTGAATGAGAGGGACTGTTATGTGTCATTGATTAATAATTGAGTGACATGTGAATATGCGTGAATGAGGCTATTATATAGCTTGTCAAGGTTACCCGTGAAAAAGACCCCCGGGATTTGGGGTGTCATAGATAGTCTTCGATAAACATTTTATTCAAAAACATTGGACAATCTCCGATAAACCGTTTTATGCAAAACAGTGGACAGTATCTGATAAACATTTTATTCAAAAACATTAGACAATCTCCGATAAACTATTTTATTCAAAACCGTGAGCAAAGCTCTCCGAGCAACGCTTTATTTAAAACATCGGACACTTCATAAACCGTTTATTGAAAACAAAGGGACAAGCCTCCGATAAACGTTTTATTCAAAAACATTGGACAATCTCTGATAAACTGTTTTATTCAAAAACAGTCGACAGTCTCCGATAAACGTTTTATTCAAAAACATTTGGCAATCTCCGATAATCTAATAAAAGTTTTATTTAAAAACATCGACAATATCCGCAAACTGCCATTGAAAATTAAAGGATGTAGCTCTCCTCGGGAAGTAAACGCTTATTCAAAAACATCGATACCCCGATAAATCGTTTTATTCAAAACAATGACAGGCCTCCGATAAACGTTTTATTCAAAAACATTTGAAATGTACCCTTGAGACTCCATTAGATGTAGTCCAAAATACCAAGCCCACCATCAAACGCCAAACACAGTGTCAATTTACCATGGTCGAACACCAACATAGTGTCGAATTTCCCATGACTCATCCGACTCGACATGGATGTCCCGTGCATAAATGCAATGCATATGTCATTGCATACCATTTCATGCCTACATGTACACTACGTGTCACATGCAACATATCTATTACACTACATGTCAAGTGTCATGGATAAATTATATTTAATACATATAATGACGATTTTATCTACAAATATATCACATAATTTCACACATTCAAAGATGTTATTCAATTTACAAGAATAATAATACATTAGCCATTCCTTGGCCATAATCCGCTTTATTTGCCTTGAAATAACTGACTTAGTCCAGGAAGTACATCTTATGTCAATACCACACAAAAAATTCAACACGTAATTCCCTACACTGTGCCATATAAAAATTTCAAGCATTTCGTGATAACCGGGTTCTCAAAACAATAAGTTCCGTGAAACCGAATCCACTCATTCTCAACCCGTCCGTGACTCACCCTTAATGTTCAGCTTAGGTTTTGGCTGAGCACTTTATCTTATTAAATTTTAGACTCAACGAGATTTCTGTAGAGTCTAAGAACGCGTGAATCAAAGTTCGGACGAGAAAGTTATGGTCGTCCGAAGTTGACATGGTCGATTCGCAACGGTGTGCAGAAATTTGGGCACACCCCCGTTTGCCATTATGCTCGGGATTTTGCCATCCTGGAACACAATGTTCATCTCGGACAATCTCGAAACCCCGTGAAACCGGTCTTTGACCGTAACACAACAACAACCAAACCACACACATCTTAAATTGGCCCTGAAATGGGGCGAAACCGTTAGGCCATTACGTGGCCCCTAGGCGTAAATACCAGAGGAGGGATCCACCCAGAGTGCGCTGGCCCTGCCGTCCTGCTCTACTCCCCTCGCAAGACGACGTTGGTTTGGGTTACCCTCCTCCGTTCCTTTCTTCCTTCTTTCCTTTCTATTTTCTTTTTCTTCCTTTCTTTCTTTCCTTTCTTTTCTTTCCTTATTTTCTCTCATTCCCTTCCCTTTCCTTCTTGTTGCACGCACCTCCTTTCCCATTTGTTTTTCCTTTTTTCGGATTTTCCCCAATTTTTCTTCATATATATAGTATATTTCCTTTTTTTATTTATTTTATTTTATATATATATATATATTTGACTATAGTGTCACTCCCACTCCGTCTCACATACTTGCCACATGGCAAGCTGTGTGTCTCTACCACCCGTGCCACGCGGGTCACTCGTACCCCAATTCTGTAATTTTTTTTAAAACCGTGAAATTCCAATAGTCTCGAAATTCGATTGGGGTGCTAGATTTCGCGAGACGATTCCAACGGTGAAATCTGTTTCATCATCCGAGATCTAGAAAAATCCAAGCTTTTCCTCCAGGACTATTCCGACAAATGACCTTTTTTCCATTTTTCTGAAAAATTTTAAATTTAAATTTTTCACGGGTTTTAGAAATACAACCATCTAAGGGAAAACGGAAAAGGAAAGAAAAGAAACAAATCTGGTAGATAAGCTTCCTTCTTCTCTTCCATCTTCTTCTTCTTTCAAGTCTCCTTCTTCTCCTGGGCAACTGAACAAACTCTAGAAGAGGGTGAAAAATCTTCAAGAGGAGAAACCCCAGGCTCTCTCGTCAACCTCCAAACGAACCCCTTGTTCAAGCCCCACTTTTAATGGCCAAAAACATAGAGCAAACGAGATGGGCTTCGGCAAAAACATGGGCTGCTCCATCATGCTGTAGCATGATGGATTTGGTGCTACGGTGTGGTGAAAATTGGAAGCTACTGGAGGAGAAGAAGCCAAAACACGTTGAAGCATGGGATGCTCACACTACAACATGGAGATGATCACGTTATAGTGTGGACATTCTCACGCTATAGTGTGGAGAACTCCATGCTGGAGCATGATTTTAATTTTCTACGATTTTCTCGAGCCACCGGTCGACTCGCTTGAGTAACTCGCCCACCATTGCTCTTCCTTTGCTTCTCGACTTCTGTGGTCGTAATCTCATTCTGATCGAATCATGCGATCTTGGTGTCTAAAAAAAGCCCTCGAAGTCTAGCATCTGCCCATGCTAATGAGGGAGCTATAGAAGGACATCGTGATAGGAAAATGATTACATGCCTGCCGCGACCGCATGATGACTTTGCCAATTTTTTTCTCGATTTCGCCATTTCTGCTCAATGGTTGGCCTTAATCACAAAATTGAGAAAATAGAGCATTAGGACACTTATTTATCTCATAAAAAATACTAAAACCTATAGAAAACATGGGGATAAAATGAGTATTTAAGATATATGCCCATCACGCCCCCAAACGTAAATTCATTGGTCACCCTCAAGAAAGGAAAACACATATATACAACACACTAAACATATATGAGTGGAGAATGGTGCTAGCAACAAGATAGGAGAATACCATGACGAAGTCTATATGGAAACAATATAGCCTACATGGGATCCCAACACATTTAAGATCTTAAAGACAAGGTATTTTTGGCATGGTGATCACAAGAAGCTTTCGCTTCCCAATTTATCAATGGATCCTTCCAAAAGAAGCTCCATGAAAATGGTATGTTAGATCTCAAATGTGGACGGAGGTTCCAAGACACTTTTCAACCAAACTTAACTCACTCATTCGAAAGACAATAACAAAAATAGGCTAAGAACACACCTTTTATTCAATATTATAACTAAAAAGTAGGATGCAATGCTAGGGCGCTCTAGAAAAGTGTCCATGTAATGGGGATCTGTTGGTGACTCCCTACCAGTTGGTTAAGGGCACCGTGAAAGCAGTAAGTTCCTCAACTTCACCCCCAAACACTCAACAGAAACCAAAAGAACCTACTTGTGAGACTGAACCATGCTCTATCCCATGTAACGGGCAGTGAAGTCAATGACTCCCAACCAATTGGCTTAGGGCATTAGGCTTTGAAAGGCCCCTCGGACTATACCCGGGATTCCGATTGGAACAACTCATTTATTTGTCTCTTTTTCTTTCTCATATTTTTTTTCTATTTCGTTTTCTTTATTTTTCTCTTTTTCTCTTTTCTTTTTATTTTGGTACGTGGGCCTATCGTCCCTCTTTATCAGAGGTGTCCCAACACTATGGAAGTTAAGGTCTCTAAGGTAAGTTTGGTTTATAAGAAGAGGGTTGAAACCTCGGTACGAATCGAGATCAATCGCCTATGTGTGTACAATTCATTAAGGAGTGGTTCCTTGAAAAACATGAAGGCTTTACAACAAAGCCTCCCACAACCACTAGATACACTCAATCTTAGATCACATAAATGTGATAGTATCCCAAGTTTTGGCCAAATAAACAAACTTTTGAAGCACAATGTCAAAACATTCTCCAAGCAGTTATTAAGCACCAAATCAACTCATATGAGACACAAAACACAAACAAAAACATGCATTGAAATTAACCAAAGAACCAAAACAACTAAAAGGCTCAAAGCACAAGATTCTAAAGGTACCAATTATACCAAACTCCAGAACCCATTTCCACCCCCAAACTCAAATGTTACATTAACTCGATGGGCAGGGAAACATGAAAATAGAGGTAGAGGGGACTCGACGACCGAGTCGATCATGACCATCGGGTTGAGAGTTGCGTGATAATCCCAGGTTGCTCACCACCCTTTATTGGTTATCATATCTCTCCAACCATGCATCCTCACAAAGGATACACTTTATGCATTATGTTCTTCATGCTTGAGATAATCTTAAGCCTTTGAACCTACAAAACACACAAACACAAAAACAAAAATAAAACTAAGAAAGACTTACTAAAATAAACAAGAAAACTAAAAATATGAAAATGAAAGTAAGAAAAGAAAATTATGCTTGGGTTGCCTCCCAAGAAGCTACTCCATTTTTCGAGTCCAACTAGACTCTACTAACTACGGATAGGTTGGTGATTTCGGCCTCCATCCTTCTCTAAGAGGCAATAGTTGTGCTCAATCAACAACTTGAGCACATAGTCTTCTACAATTTTATTATTTTATTTTATTTTTCACAATGGTGGCTTCCCTTTCCTTACACAATTGAACAATGCACTCTTCCAACTTGGACATGGGGGTTACTTCCTCAATTTTCAACTCTTCATGCATGTCACCCCATGGAGCCATCTCCGGAATAGTCTTTACAATCTCTTCTCCTGTCGTGTCATGTGATTCCTGAGAAGCTAGCTTCATCTTCCTTACAAACTAAGGCTTCCATTCGTGCATCATTCTCCACTCATTTGAAGCTTCTCAACTTCTCCATCATTGCCTGAGGTGATATCCTCATGGTAGCTCAAGTCTTCTTTTTCTTTAATCACCCCAAGATTGAATGGCAAGGTCTTTCATTGACCTTTAAAGGACATTTCAACTATGTTGTCTCCCTCATTCATGTATTTGGCCACTTGTTCTAGTACAATCATCTCCTTCTCCATCGATATTGTTGTAACTCCATTTCATGTTGAGTACAAGAAGTGACACTTGGAGTCTTTCACTTTTCCAAGCGCTCAAGTGATATGGGCTGAATTTGAACATTAGTCCTTGTCTCTCCCTTGAGTAATTCATCCCTACACTAGGCCAATTTAGCCATTGTGATGGCTAGTTCATCCACTCCACTTTCAAATTTTGACTCCTCTTGTGAAGGTGTGTGCACCTTCTCCATGAATTGAGCTCGAGATGTTGCTGATTCAGCTTGAATGCTTCTTAGTTTAGCCATGGTTGCCTCTAGGTTAAACATTTCCTCTTGTGGAGGTTCACTCATTTCATTTTGAACATAAAACCTAGGCAAACCATCTTGAGAATAGTCCATATCACCCATTAAAATTTCATTTTCAACTTGGACCATGGTCAAATTAGCTTGAGATCTTCTCACTTCAGTCATAGTTTTCTCTAGACTTTCCTTGGCCATTTGAGCCCTAGACTCTTCCCTTTCAGCCCATGACCTAGCCAATTCAGCTATGGTATCTTCCAAGCTTGATCTTTGGACATGTGGAGTTTGAAGATTGGTGTAGCTTGTATTCCATGAGGTGTTTGGGTGTGGGCTCCATCTAAATTATGATTGCTTAAGTATGGGGTACCTTCGTATTAAACATAATCCATTGATGCATACGGTTGCCACACTTGACCCCTTACTTGAGTTGTCACTCTCCTTTGCTGCTCATTGGCCATTTTCCTCATTCTTAGTTGTTGAGTACAAAGGGATAATTCAGTTGTCAAATCCATAGAAGGATCCATTGTAATTGACACCTAGAAAACAAAAATAAATTCAAAAGTAAAATAGACAAAAAAGGAAAATAAAACAATACTAATTATATCCAAAGTAGAGTAAAGCTATTTTGAATCAATATTAATAAAGCACCAATTCCTCAAAGAATGGAGCCAAAAACTTGATAAGCCGATTTGTGCTATGTAAAATAGTACGCCTATGTACAAGTGCACGCGTTGCCTCAAGTAATATAATGATAAGCAAAAGTATCGTCCCACGAGGAATTGGGTTACTAAGTACCGACTCTAATCTAGCCTAGACTCTATTTGGATGGTTGAAAATCTATAAAAGGATCTAAATTACCCTAAATAAGCATGCAAGAAGAATCAATCAAGACTAAAGATTTCGCCTAAACAGTTATGTATGAACCTCCTAACCAAATTAATCAATGTTTATTTCATCATGAAGATGGCGATTTCACTAGTGTATATGCAGATCTGTCTTGAGAATTCGCTCACTACCCTTAGGATCACGTATTTTGCATCTCTACTCAACCTCAGATTTCTAAGGGCACATTAAACATAAGAAACCCTAATACCACACCTAATCTCATTTATATCTCTATCTCATGATAATTAGATGGTAAATAATCCATGGTCTAATTTTAACTCTTACCTTTCGGATCTTTAATTAAACCACAATTCATGCAAATATAGCTAAATACCCACAAGCATTACGATAAAATGAAATACTCAACATAAATATGAAATAAAACATAAATCAATAGAAATTAAGAGATTCATACAAACTTGTCTTCGGCATCACACTGTAGCGTGATGGATTTGGCGCTACAACATGGCGAAAATTAGAAGCTACTGGAGGAGAAGAAGCCAAACCACGCTAAAGCGTGGGATGCTCACGCTATAGCGTGGAGAACTCCATGCTGGAGTGCGATTTCCACTATTTTCTTGATGATTTTATGAGAAACTAGTCGACCTTTTGAGCAACCAGTCGACTTGTTGCTCTTCCTTTTGCATCTCGACTTCTCGAGGTTGTAACTTCTTCATACGGACTCAAAATCATGCGATTATGGTGTCTACGGAAAGCCCTCAGAGTCTAGAATCTACCCATGCTAATGAGGGATCCATAGAAGGGCATCACACAGGCGAAATGATTACATGTTTGTTGCGACTGCATGATGACTTTGCCGATTTTTCTTTGATTTCGCTCATTTGCGCTCAATGGTTGGCCTAATCACAAAATTGAGAAAAAAGAGCATTAAGTAACTTATTTATCTCATAAAACTACTAAACCTAAGCAAAACATGGGGATAAAATGAGTATTTAAGATACTCATCAAAATTTTTGCTTTAATCTTTAGATTACTAAGGAAAAGAAATATGAGAAAATAAAACAAAAAAATAAAAAAATCTAGGAACACAATTTTTATACTTTAAATATATATATATATATATATATATATATATAAGATATATATAGTATATATATATATATATATATATATATATATATATAATTATTTTTATTTTAGTCACTTTTATGATAAAATCCAAAATAAAGAAAAAAAAAAATCATAGGATGCAAGTACAAGGGATATACACCCTATGGAAAATGATATGCTCCCTAATCAGCTTAACTTCTAACGGAAGTGACAGAGCAGGCCAAATCAGAACTAAAGAATGAGCCACCCTTGGGCCGAGGATTGCGAATCAAATAGAGACCCAAACACTTGGTCCAATATGTGGGGTAGGATAAGGACGGTTCATTTTAGGTGTTAGGGTTAGGCCAGATTTTGTCTTTTAGCTTTCTGTTACTTTTTTTTTTTTTTTGTTGAAAAGTGGTTATCTTGTTCGAATTTCGAATAAGTCAAACTATTTGATCCATTTCTTCCTTGCATCCAAACACCACTTGAAATGCACTAAGGTTTTTGAGAACACAACTATGAAGATTCTCAATTCTTCAATTGTTTTCAAAAGTTATGTTTTTGTTGGGAGTGAACTCAAAGTCTCATAATGTCCCACATGGGTTGGGAATGAGAATGCTTATGAGTTTATTAGCATGGACAATATCATACCTATGTGGATAAAAAAATGGTCCATAAGGTTTCCCAACAAGTGGTATGAGACTCGAGCCGAGTTCAAGCTTAATCGTAAGGTGTGTGTTGTAACGCAATCCCAACAACTGGTATATGACACCCCAATTCCCGGGGGTCATTTTTTTTTTCAACACACTGCAAATTCAGTATAAAACAACATTTTTATTACAAGGGCATATGAAACCTGGTGAAACCTACTTTAACCGCATTATACAAATGAGTTTAATTACAACTTTGTTCTTTTTACATAAAGAGAAACTGAGTTTTTCTACCCAAAATTTACAGGATACGTAAATTGTGCCAAATCCGGGCCTTTTCTCAACTAGTTTCTTAGACCTCGTTTTACTTCCCTTGCACCTCTAGTACCCGAAAATATTTTCCCACGTATCGCGAGCAATGCCCAATAGAGAAAATCTCCTACGAGGGCTACTCCCCACCTAAGTGCACATGCAATGTCATGTTCACAAAATTCATACCCATTCAAGTAAAAATTATGCCATTTTCTACATGAATGCCATATGCCAAGCCCCATGCCTCTAGTCCTCACCGAAATCCTCACACATGTATTTTTGTCATGTATGAAAATTATTTCTAAAACAAAAGGTTTTTTGTTTTAGTTCTCGCGAAGGTTCGTTGAACAGACTCCGATAAAATGTTGAACCACCCTCTGATATATATATATATATATATATATATATATATATATATATATATATATATATATATATATATATATATATTTTTTTTTTTCATTTGGACAGACTCCGATGGTACTGTGGACAACCATCCGATAAAAATTACTTCAAAGTCACTTCAAAGTCACGCCGTGTACTCACACCCGATATACACAATGTCCCCATGCATGTGAAATGAAATGCTACTAGATAAAATCTCATGTTACATGCATAAATAAAAACTACATGCAATATATTTTATATATATATATATATATATATATATATATATATATATATATATATATATATATATAATCCATGCTTTATCCAAGCATCATGTTGATCATCAAACATGCACCTATCAACATGTATATTCACAAATTTTGCATGTTCTTCATTTAAGCAATAACACACCAAACTGGGTTTTTTTTTCTTCAGTCTTACAACCCAGAAAATTCTGCATGCAAGCAATAACACACCAAACTGCATATTATCAACCCAAAAAAAGCATGCCAAATGAATTTTCTATCCAGTTTCATTACTAGAAAAACACAGCATGCAATTTCTCTACATTTTCACATCAAATCTGCATGATATAAAATTACTGCATGCATACTCATATCACCATCTTTTCTCAAAAACAACATGTTATTCATACAGAATACAACACATGCAGACTGGAATTTTTTTTCCAGTTTTCACAAACAAGAACAATAGTAATGTGGTCCAGTATCTACCTATTTTCCAGCAGGTTTAAGCTGCACCAAAAATCTGTTTATGGCATCAAAATGCCCAGAAAATGTACATAGTTTGCATTCAAACTGTTTTGAGTCATTCATTTACATGCATGCATGCAACAAGTTCACATACTGCATGTTATACAATAAAAACTTAGACATGCAACTTGAATTTTCTATCCAATTTCATTACCAGAAAAACACAGCATGCAATTTCTCTACATTTTCACATCAAATCTGCATGATATAAAATTACCATGCATGCTGTATCACCATCTTTTCTCAAAAACAACATGTTATTCATGTAGAATACAACACATGCAAACTAGAATTTTTTTTTCTAGTTTTCACAAACAAGAACAATAGTACACAAAAATCCAGCATTCAACATATTTTCCAGCAAGTTTAACCTGCACCAAAAATCCGTTTCTGGCATCAATGCCCAGAAAATGTATACAGTTTGCATTCAAACTGTTTTAAGCCAACCCCATGTTCAGGACTAAACTTTCCATAAGCGGTGAAGGCCCCTGAACGAAGGGTCTCCCAAGTAGGAAAAGAACCTACCTTGTTGGAGTGTAGACCAACTCTTTCTTTCCTTCATTTCTTCTTCCTTTTCTTCCTTTCTTTTCTTCATTTTTTTCCTTCTTTTCTTTTCTCTTTCTCTCTTGTCTACGAACAGTTTCCATTTCCCCCACCTCCAACCACTAAGTTAGGTTTGAGTTAGGTGAAGGACACTACAAAAGACAAGTTTGACACATGGCCATTGCTAGGCCATGTGTTTTCCATGCCAAAATCCTATCCACCTAAGTCATGCAATGCCCTAAGGGCATGACACTTAGCCTGTGTGCCAAGTGTCCCCCATGCTAGTGCCACATGGCACATTTTCCCCTATGCCACATGTCATCCGTGATGATTCACCCAAACGCCTCAATCGTGAGAATTCATTTGCATTTTTTTTTGGAAATTCATGATTGTGACGTACCTAGGCTTCGTGAGGCATGAACTTAACAGGCGTAATCATGTAGTCATCCTGATATCTATAGAAATTTCTAAGTTTTCCATTTGTCTTTATATGATGGTCCTCGTTTGCAATTTTTAGGGTTTCACGGGTATCGAGTAGAGTTATGGCTTAATTGTAAGGTGTGTGCTTAGCATAAGAAATCTGGTTTGGGCATGTTGTGAATGAGAAAAAGAGGGGGGAGGGGGACAAGGATTTAGGGAGAGAGAAAGAAAATGAGGCTAGAGTTTAAATAGCAAGAAGATTAGACAGCAAACCTTGCTTATTTGGCTCAAATTTGGCGGTAGTGATTCCTTACAAAGTGCTCTTAATTCTAGTAGTTTGGATCGATTGTTTAGCTCTCCGCCAATGCCCATTTGGCCATTCCACCTTTGGTGAGAACTTTCCCTTTCTCTGAGTTATCCATCTTTGATGATGATGTTTGTTGCATTGACATTCCAAGAATGATATTCTACAATAATTTGTTGTTGTGAACCTTGATCTAGTTTTCTTCTTGAGAAAGACTTATTTGTTATTTTGGCTTATTTTTGGCAAATTGCTTTCGACTTTTAGATAGTTTGTTTTTATATTTTTATGTAACTTATTTTTAATTTCTGAAAATTTTAAAGCCAAATATTCTAGAATCTCTACAAAATATTTTAAATTTTTTAAAATCCCATAAAGAATATTTAAAATATTAAAACATGATATATTTTAATTTTGTCTTCACCAATTATTTTTAAATTATTAATTTTATATGTTCTCTATTTTAGTTATATAAAATAAATAAATAAAATAATTATTTTTGTGGAATGATAATAATAAATTATTTTATCAAAAATAATTCTATCATTTTATATTTTTTAAATATGTTAATATATTTATACATATATAATATATTATACAAATAATGTTTTATTTTATCATAATAATAAGGGTGATTTGTTGAAAGACATTTTGAAAACTAAATTTTGGAAGTCCTAATCATTCATTAATTTTACTTTTACCTCATTTTGTTAAAGTAACATCATTATTTTCTTGTATAAATGATCATTTATTTTCAAGAAGATATGTAAATACATGAAATGACAAATAACATTTTGTCCATTATTAGTCTGTTCTTCTAGAAAAACATGAAAAGTGATTAGCTTTAAGAATTTGAGTTATTTAAGGTATTTTCCAACAAATATTCCTATTCTTAAAAAAAAATCAAAGTGATATCATTGTGCACAAGTAAGAGTACTCACTTAAATTTATTTTTAATATATTTAGATATTGATTTTAAGCATATAAAAACAAATAAGCAATACTTAGTAGTAAATATAATATTAAAAAAAAAAAAATTAACCATAATACTATATAAATATATTCAATATTTAGCTAATAAAAGAAAGTTCTATTCAACATTAAGTAAAAAAAAAAACAAAGCGCCTCTTAGTGCGACTATCATTGTTATTGTTGAAATAGCGGAAATTTTAAGTGGCCTATGGTCCTGTGGTTTTTATCCTTTTCATTTGAGGGTTTTCTGTCTCCTATTGTGATTGATTTATTGTTGCTTGGTTGGATTTATTGTGTTTGACTAGTTTGATTAATGAAAACTATTTAGAGCACACAAGAGGAACAAGATCATTTAAATTATTGTATTTAGTATTCTTTCCCAACCACGATTTGATCTCTTCTCCTTTCAGGTTGATCATATCACGAAAGTGTTGATGCTCATCAGATCCAAATTTTGAATGACGATCGGTAAAGTGTGGTGGTCTTCACCTTTAGAAAGCTTAAAAACACTTGAAAGGTATATTTAAAATTGAGGTAGAAGAAGGAAGTAGGTATTGGATAGATCTTGGTAGGTATATCTAGATATTTTAGCGGTAGCATTAAATTGAAATTTCTTAGTGGAAATATTCATATAAAATATAGTTGTTTTAATTGAGGCAAACAAGTATTTAAGTTAAAAACAACATTTATTATTTATTTTACATAAAAATTTTATTTAAAATAAAATGTTTGGCTTTTTATGATATAAATAAGAGTCCTTATATCCCTTTCAAGGCATAAAAGAAAAAGAAAAACACAAAGTCAATTATTCTGTGCCAAAAAGTAATGATGGGGAGGTGGATGGATGTAACCTTGAAGTCTTAAAATTCACTAATTGGAACAAAGTAGGGGTGTGATGGTATACCACCAGCTTTTGAAATGCAGCAAAAACAAACACGCCTACTTCAAGTTGTAATTAGGCTTTAGGCATTTAGTTGAAAAAAAAAAAAATGAAAAAGGTTTAAGTATTTAAATCTAGTATGGTTTTATCATGTGGATCCAAGAGTAATATATTGAAGAGGCTTGCTTTATAAAGTGTTTCTTGAAGAAAGAATATTTACTACGAAGTGTTTCTTGAAAAGACATTTTATACGTTGAAGAAAAACTTTGCAATTTAAAAATTTTGAATTTATGTAAAAGTGTCATTTGAAGGAGACTAGTTCGCAATTTTTGAAAATTTTGAATTTACACTAAAAGTGTCATTTGAAGAAAAGACAATCTTCATCATTTTAAATTTTTGAATTTAAACTAAAATAATGTCTCTTGAACAAACATTTATAAATTATTTGAAATATTATCTTTGAGTATCTTTTGAATAAACACCTTCATAATTTTTTAAGATTTTGAATTTATATTGAAATTATCTTTTGAAGAGACACTTTCTAAAAAATAGTAAATTGAAGTGTCTCTTGAGAACCACTTTTCTAGATTATTGAAATGTTATCTTGAAATTGTCTTTTGAATGGGCATTTTTAAAATTCAAGCCCGAGGTGTCTGCTTAAAGAGACACCTTTTAAATAGCTTTTTCATAACTTTTTCTATCAAACCCACATTATTTGAGCTTTTACCCTACACATGTACATGGAAACTATGTGGAGAAAACTACTATATTTATTATTAGTTTTCAAACCACACTTTTTAAAAATAATTTTTATTATTTTTCGAAACATCCCACCTGCCTCCCCCCATCATTACATTTTGGTCATAATTGAATAAATGACTCTTATTTACATATCATAAAGAGAATAAACATTTATTTTAAATGGAGATTTATTATGTAAATAAATAATATATCATTTTAGTTCCTTTCAAAAAAATATCGTTTTAGTTAAATATTTTGTCTCAACAAAGCAACAATATTTTTATATGGATCTATCAGGAAAGTTCAATTTAATGCTGTCATTCCAAACATAACTGGAATCTACAGTATATTATTATAGAAATAGAAGAACACCTAGATGAAAATTGACTATGGTGGGGTGTTTCTTTTTTTATGAAATACTAATAAATTTTTGTTCAAAAATAGTCCTTGATAGGATTAAGTATTTAGTTGTTTATTTCTTAAGAAAAATCAATCTTTTAATTTTTATTTAAATTTTGAGACAAAAACATTCAATAAAATAAATAGTTAAGATATATGATTACTCAATTGGATCATAAAATATATAATTTTCTTATATTTAAATATCTAATTTTCTTAATAGAAAAAACATTCAATAAAAAGCATTAAATTTTTAAAAAAATAAATATTTAACATTTTATTCAACAAAAATTTAAAAATTTAATAATAATAATAAAAAAAAGTTAAAAAACAATACCATTTAAGTCACATTGGTTCCCAATGGAAAAAATAAGTCACGCTTTCAAGCATTGGAAAATCGCCCGAGAAAAGGAATCTTTCTTTCGGCGTATCAGAAGTTCATCCTCATTCCTCAACTCTCTTTAGCTTTTCTAACAACTAGCTTCTTCACTCTTCTACTTAGATCCATGATTATACCTTCAAAGTGTTCTTGATTTTTTAAGTGGCTGACACTGCTTCACTTTTAGGATTCACCTATTAGAAATTTGGGCCGGATGGACATCGGCACTTATAGAGGCGATCCCGGCGAAGAGGAGGAAATAAATCAGAACTTTTGAAAACTATTGAAGAATCGAGAATTTCAATAGTTGTGTTCTCAAAAAACTATATGTTCATTCCAAGTGATGAGTTGACGAATATCATGCAGTGCAAGGAAGAAATGAATCAAATAGTCTTGCCGGTGTTCTACCACGTGGATCCTTGTGATGTGCGAAAGCAAACGAGGAGCTTCGAGGGGCATTTTCTATTCATGAAGGAAATGTAGATGAGGAAAAAGATGAGAAAATTGGAGAGGATTCATTGGTGAAACAAACAATCTAAAGTGGTTTCCATGTGAATGATGAGTACCTTCAACTTTTCTTAATTTTTTGCTTTCCATTCTAACTCCTTAAGAGTTTAGTAGATCTATAATGACTTTATTAAACCACAATAAATAAATCGTGTGATTTGTGCATTTGGATTTTGGGAAGATTTTAAAATTTATTATCTTATATTTGGTTACCTTAAAAAAATCTGATTTTTGAAAAAAAATGTATTAACAAATTACCTCAACTTTCATTAAAAATGAGCAAATTATTTTGTCGTAGACTATTCATAAAAAAAAGAAACTATTAAGGTTGGTAAACAATGAACAAAATGAGCTTGACACCATGAAAATGGTAGTTGTGGTGCTTTTGTTTACGTCATTTGGAGCTTGTTGGAGCACTGTCCGTTAGTTGGGTCAGTGCACAACCTACAGGAAGATGATGCGACAGGGGTGTGTGAAACTAGCCTCTCGATGCTAGTCAGTTTCTTTCTTATGAAGCGGAAGAAAAGCTGTTTATGGCACATGGTTGCGTCCTTTCTTTGGGAAATTCTTGGTATTTATCGTAGGTGGTGCGTCGCTTTCATGTTAGACGGTGATCGACGTCTTCGAGTGGGTAGAGATCTCTTCTTCTATATAACTAACTGAATGATGAGGATAATTGAGGGGAGCCCGTATTAAATTGTAGGATCCTTCTTCCCTTAATGAGTAGATATCGAATCATGGAGATGGGGTGCTTTCCTTTCTTATGCCACAACTGGTGGACAACGGATTATCCCCGTCACCTGTCCGGTCCATGGAGTTTAGTTTCGACGAGACTGCACCTTTGGAACAATCGGGGACATCATTATGGGTGAGTCCCTATGTGAGACTCTTGCCGACCCTACGGAGGACCTTGACCGGTTTAGGCTTTTGCTGATGGTTTTACTCCACGGGCACCGTTGGGCCTATACAAGCTGGTTGCAGAGCCCACTATCAGTTGCCCCCAGCCATAGCGAAGCGAGCTTGGGCAAGGGCTGAATCGTTTCTTGGATCGAGCAATGAATTCCACGTGGCGAGCAGGGGTTTATTGGTAGGCTTGTAGTGATCCGATCGCTTTGCGATGATGATGAAACCTCTCGGATTCTCATACATTTTATTGCGTTTGACATCCTATTGCCAGACTGAGAGTCCACTTGTTCCTTCTGACCTTTTCTCTGTGGTCTTCAGATTTTTCTTTCTTAAATTGTCTTTGATCATCGCTCAAAGAAATTGCTCTTGGTGGTTTCGTGGATTGTCTCTCTTGAGTGCAGTCTCTTACTGTTTTTGTTCCTACCTAGTTTGAGTACGTCTTTCTTCTTCTTCCCTAACACTTTTTCTTGTTCCGGATTTCATGGGTCCCTAGTAGTCCGCTGTTTGTCTCTTTATGCTTGCGATCATGTGCTTCCTCTGGACCCGATCGTTTCTTCTAGTCTATGGGAAGGCGGCCCGAGTGAGGTCGGAAGCCGGACCGTGGTGGGGTGAAGTGGTCTTGCCGTCATGTTAGATAGAACTATCTAAGTGGATCATCCATCAGCAATACGCGGAGGAGAAGCAAAGAAGAAGAGGAAAATTAGTGAGATTAGGTACCTAGTGGGTTAAATATCTAAGAAATTCATGGAGTGGTATGCGGACCAGAGTAAGGTCTAGTCAGGTGAGCCTTTATGAAAAAGCCTTCGTCACCCGCTATAGACCCCCTCTTGGCGTTCAAGTCTGGTGCCCTGATCTTCTCACCTCCTATATCGTCCAGGTTCCCAAGATGGTTTGCTTCTTTAAAGCAGCCTTCAAGAACGGTCTTCGCTTTCCCCTGCACCCCTTTATCAAGAAGGTCTTACAACACTTCAACGTTTGCTGTCGACTTTCTCCCGATTTAAGGTGTTTTGGTCAGCCTGCAGGCCGTTTTTCAAGGGTGAGGGCCTTGGGGTCCCGACATAGCTCTCTTTGTTAGACTTCTTGAGTGTGAAGAGAATTAAGTAGGGCTTTCACATTATATTTCTCGCGGTCTAGTGCTAAGTGATCATTTTGATCTTCCATTTCCCACAAGCATTGGAAAGGCGATTGCTGTTGTCGGGGGTGCGTGGCCCCAGGAGTCTGACCCTGCGACCCGAAGGATCTGGCTTGGCATTTCGGCCAGTATGGGCGCTGAAGAATGCCATGAGTTTCGTCGTCTTGGCTTGGGTTAGCTTTTAAAGGTTATGCGGGCGTTCTTGCTTTGCTTTGGGTGTTGCCTTAGTATGCATCCGGGAAACTTGATTATGAGGATATGGAAATTGAAGCGTGATTGGCAGTGTCTCACGGTGTACTCGAGTTGATTAGATCGAGATATTCTGGGCCTTTGATGCTGGGGAAACCCCTTCGACCACTGCTTTGGGGCCCTCTCTACACTCTGTTATGAAACGCTTCTTGAGGGCCTTCCGTGAGGGCCTTCTTGTGAAACCCCTCTCGGAGGGAGCTTGGCTTGAGTTAGTCGTTGGCAAAGGAAGAAAGTGTTATAACCTCAAGCCGGACTCCCTCGAGGCACCCACTCGCGATTCGGGATAAGATCACGAGGTTGGATCATCTTCTCCATGAATTGGTGCAGAGTAGGGATCATCGACCGCGTTCGGCGAGAGGAGTCGAGTGCCTCTTCCATGACGAGGTGTCCGCGGTGTTGGGTGAAAAATCAGCGAGTCGGGTTATGAGCCTCATCTAGAGTCTGCCATTTTAGGTTCGAGTCCCTCGATTTTTAAATCACCAGAGCTCGGCTAATACGGCGGAGGATGAGGAGGATTGCTTTGGGCGAGGGGATGGCGTTCATTTGCTTACTAACTGGGCTCTCGCTGGTATAAGTCCGTCCCTCTGGATTCCGGACCTTGAGGCGGACGCCAGTCCGTTGAGGCTCACGGCACCGCCGGGAGCGACTCTTGTATGTCGGGCGCCTTATTTGTTACGTTCCATTCTTTATTTCGAACTATCCCTTAATTTTATCTTGTTTATGAGATGGCTACCACCTATATGAAAAGCCTTTGGCGGGAGGCAGCTTTGAGGAGCTCTTAGACGGTGAAAACATATAAAACTAAGGTCGCCTCCTGGCCTCAAGAGAACCCAGACCTTCAAGCTCGGATGCAACGCCTTCTTGTGGATGTGAAGTATGAATCCGATGCGGAAACCGCCTGCTCGTGTGAAGGCGTGAGGGCGAAGATAAAGAAAGGGCTCAGACGGCTGAGGGGTGTGCAGAGATAATTTGTGAGCGGTGGGGGACGAGTTGTAGGTGTGGGGGACGGGCTGCACGTGGTGCTAGCGGCGGGCGGCCAGTGTCAGAAAACCTGCGATGTTAGCGGTCGGCCGGGAGGCATGGCGTGAGCTCCTTGGAGCGCCCAGCGGGAGATGCCATGGGCGCCCCGTGGGGATCTTAGGCCCCACGAGGAGACCTTGAATTCGGTCGGAAGGAAGGGTGATCCCGGCCCGAGCTAAAGGAGGGCCCAAGCACACACCTTGTGGAGCCTCGGGTGGCATAGCACCGATTGCAAGCTTCAGGTTTTCAGGGTTTGGATTTCAGTTTCCGGGTTCCTCTTGAGTACGGGGGAGGTGGAAGGTCGACTCCTGCAGTGACCGGACCTGTGGTATCTTAGGATGCTGACTCTGCTCTCCCACGGTGAGCCTGGGCGTGCTCACCTTAGGGGCGGATCTCCTACCTCGGTTGTTAGGACTTCACTTCCCGATTTACATGTGATACAGGAGGTTTGGTGGCGGGGCTGTTGATCTGCCTAATATTTAGGCTTTCCACCATGGTTTCTTACTCTGCTAACTTCGGGCTTTGATCATTGGACTTTTATAATGCTGACCCTGATTTTTATTGATATGCGGATATTTGCCTTTATCCTCTTTGGACCTTTCGTTCTCTTTACCATCATATTTTACAACTAGGGCTGTGAAGCTTCCGGGTTGTTCGGCTCCTTTGATAACTAAGTTGTTGTGCGCGCGTAACCCACGAGCTCGTGTCTCTTATTTGCGAGCTCTTTGGGCTCTTATTGGGCGAGATGCGTGGCTCTGACCCAGCTAGCTCACGTGGCTCTCTTAACAGGCGAGATATGGATCTTTGATGCTCCGAGCTCCTTGGTTCTTAGTGAGGCGGGCTCGTGGCCTTCGAGCTCTGGGGCTCTTGTTAAAGCCCAGGCTACATGGCTCTTAACAAAGTGAAACTCCCCGTGGCCTTTTGATATTGACTCCACAGGTTCTTATTAAATTGAGCTACGTGGCCTTCTGAGCTGTAGGGCTCTTGTTAAGGCCCGAGCTGCGTGACTCTTAATAAAGGTGAGCTCGTGGCGCACGATGTGAGCGCTCTTGGGTTCTTGACAGAACTAAACTATGTGACTATCAGAGGCTATTTGGGTTCTTATTGAAGCCCAAAACTCGTGGCCTTGTTGGAGCTCTTTTTAAGCTAGCTACGTCTTAACAAACTGAGCTACGTGGCCTTTTGATATCCGAGCTCTTGGGGTTCTTGAGGCTGAGCTATGTGGCCTTGGTGAGGTGTAGGAGCAGAAAATTCCAATTTCAAAAAAAAAAAAGGCGTAATTTAGGTCAAAACCCCCGAAATTTTCTGAATGTCGGATAATGACAGTTTCTTGTTGGAATCATCGCGAAATCTAACTAACAAATCAATTTGTCGAGATTTAGAACAGTCAGATTGCATTTTCCAAGGCATCGAGTATCGGGTGTCGTAAGCGATATGTGATGCAGTAAAGAAGTCACCTACTCTGCCTGTACTCTTGTGACCACATGTCACAGAGTGAGAAGAATTCGAGAAATGGATGGTCGAGATCGTGCCAAGTGTCAAAATAGTGGAAAGAAGGGACATGAGGTGGAATTTTGGGATGTGTGAGGAAAAGGACCGAGCATGAATGAATGAACTCTTCTTCTTCTTCAAGGAAGGAGAGAGCGTGCGGGGGAGAACGAAAGTCTGCGAGGGCTTAGGTTTTTTGGGATTTTTGGTGAGAAAGAGTGACTTATATCTAAGATCCGGCGATCGGATGATCGGATTTCTTGAGCTAAAAAGCGAGTTACGTAAGACGAGGAAAACCCCGTGGGTACAGTTTTTAGGGAGTTTCGAGCAACTTTGTGAGGTAGGGGAGTTTTATCCTGTGATTTACACTTTGTTGCAGTGTTTTTGTTGTGATTGAGTTGATTTGAGGCGTGAGGCCAGTTTGATCGATCCAAAGCTTGGGACCGGTGTTAAGGATTTTGGGCTCGTTTAGACGGAGTCCCACAGGACTGGTACCCAGGCTGCTTGTGTTATGATTATGCATTGGTATGTTTTGGTGTGTATGAGGCCGGAAATGACCATGGATTTCGGGTTCACAAAAGTGGAACAATCAGTAGGTGATTGGTCGTGAATAGTAACCGAAGGTTTCATTCCACGTGAATGAAGTATTCACGAAATATTTTGTGAAAATGTGCTTGGTTGAGTAATTCAGATTGAATTTCTTGTGTTTGTTAATTAGCCATGAGCTAATTTTTGGTGTAATAATTGAAATTAATACAACATGTTGTTGTGATTTAATTTATGTCAATATATGCATGATGATGTATTTGCATGTGTTATATAAATTTATATTTAGAAATGACATAATGCATTTCATGCTATCTGCAGGGAGTAACCTAGAAATTGAATTGTTATTGTGCATAGCATGAAAGAAAAATAAGCGAACATGGTTGAATTCAGGATGATTTTAGAATGGTGTTGGGAGATGGTCTGCAATTTGCGTCGGAGGAGCCCATGTAATTTGGAGTTCTCCAACTGATAAATCTCGGAGGGGTAGTCTATGTTTTCTGAAATTGACAGGTGTTGCTTTGAGAACAAACGAGTTTGTTTGAGAAATGATATTTTCTCATACATGGCTTAGACGAGTGCTGAGGAGTCGATGAGGACTTCGGGACATGAGTTAAGTCATTTAGACGTTCCGTGGGATCTGCGGTTGCCAGGTGTGTGTTTACGATGGATCAGTGCATATGCACGTGGGTGGGAGTAACCCGTTTAGGGTGAATTCTCTTCTTGGGCGATAGCTCACCACTAATCGAGGAATATCATTTCAAGTGCGGGAGCGTTAGAGCGATTTAGTTTAGGCTCTTGATTTTAGCGGGTTGTGGCTTTGATGTTTTGGGATATATGTATTAGAATTAAAAATTTTAATATGTATTTGTGTAAGGTAATGTAACTCTTGAACCGTGCAGCCTGTTGGTTGAATGTATTTGGATGAGTATTGGTTTATGAGCCGGGAGGCCATTTTACTCGGGTATGGGTCTCGATATCTGAGGCGTATAGATTTCAGCGAGTTGTGGGTAATCCGCGGACACCTCGAGTTTGAGGTGTCCTGGCGGGAGCTCACTGTTAGGTGGGCTATGTTGTTGGTAACAAGGCGAAACTACGTAGCTGCTGATATCGGCTCTGGAGTTCTTATTAAAGCCCGAAGCTATATGGCCATCCTGAGGCTGAGGGAGCTCTTGTTAAGCCAAACTACGTGGCTCTTAACAAGGCGAGCTCACAGGCTTTTGTCGGTGACCCGCGTGGCTCTTAACAAGCTAAGTATGTGGCTCCCTTTGGTGAGGCTGCATGGCTCCTTCTATCTGAGCTATGTATTCTTTGGATCATTTGTGACTCCTTCAAACTTTGAGCTACGTGGCTCCTTTGGACTGAGCTACTTGGCTCTTTAATATCTGAAGTTCTGGGTTTCCATCTTCACTGTCCTTAGGAAAGTCTTGGCGTAGTTTTTATTGGTGCGGTCGGGACGGAGCGTGTGACTGAGGTGTCAATCTTCTTTATAAATACTTCGCCGAGGGTTGTATGTTATCACCGCCACTCCGTTTTTATTCTGTCTTCGCCGGCTTGATTCGAACCTGTGAAGCGGTTTGATAACGCTATGCGAAATGCCTTAGTGGTAGTAGGCGCTTTAGTTTGTTGTTCTTCCATTTGTTGATTTATGTTGTTCCCTAGATCCCGCCCATTTGTGGGAGTTGTGTTGTTCCACTAATCCTGGCTTTATTTGATGGATTTGGGTCGGGTGCGGTCGGAGGGCGATGTGTTTTGAGTCTTCAGGGCTAGTTCAGCATACTATATACCTCCTCCGAGTCTTTTCTTTTTAGCTTCCCTTTTCTCTTCTTGTGGTTTTGCCTTAGTGGCTGTTCTTGGGATTGTAATTTTCTAAGATGTGGGGACGGTTTTGTTGATTGTAAATTTATGAGATAAGAACGGTTTCTTGAGATGTGATTTTCTAAGATGTAAAAGCAGTTTCTTGATTGTAATTTTAAAGATGAAACAGTTTCTTCGATTGATTTTTCTGTAGATAGTATTCTCTAAAATAAAAGTACAATCTTTTGGAAATAGGTATATTTTCCTAATGTTTCATGTAACCTTCTAGGACCTTCAGAGCCTGCTAGTTTAGATGGCTGAGCTCCACGGTTCTTTCTTTATGATTTACAAGTGGCGGTAAATGGCTTCACAAGGCATTGTTGGATAGAAATTAAAACTCTTTGTGTTTCTTAGATACAGATCTGAGGTTCAGGGGTAAAATCGCCGGAGGTGCTTGGCATTTCAGGAGTGATGCAAGGTCTTCCCTTCTTCAGTTCTTGACTCATGGTTCTTTAGGTCGAATTGTCGGTGATGCGATATAGGGTCCTTCCACTGTTAGGTCCCGATTTCTGGCTGAGTGGGGTCTTTGCTTCTTGTGAGTTTCATGAGTACAGGTCCTTTGGGCTTAAGCTAATGGCTGACCTTTGATGTGTACCTTGCTATTTTTCCTTGATAGTCCTTGAAAAAATGTTTAGGGCACGCTCTACTTCTCCTCGAGAAATCAAGGTTTAGGAGAGACTCCTCGTTGTAACCATTCGTGAACTGCGACCCTAGGTGACTTGAGCCTAGCACTTTCGACAAGACTGCCTTGGGTGCCAAATGCAGTGACAATTTATCTTAAGTGGTTGACTTACGTGTAGTTATGCATGTTGGTACCTCGGGGGTATTACACCCATTTTCCCTTTAGGTCTTCGGCTTAGTCTTAATGCCTTGAGAGTTCTTATAGTAACACCTTGCTCTAGTTGGACTACGGATGGCCAGAGATGATAGTAATTCTTGATTGAAGCTCGACGCAAAAGTTTTGAATTCACTGGTTGACCGAGCTTTCCATTATCGGATACCAGCATTTGGGATTCGAACCTCTCGGCGAAGTTCTGTGCCTTTTGCTCGGTTATTGTTGCCAGCGGTTGACCTCTATCCATTTGTTGAAGTAGTCCCACTCCCATATTGATGAATTCTCACATTGACCTCTTCTAATGGCGAGGGCAGGTAATGTCTAATCCCCATTACTTGAAAGGCCGGGAAGCTATGGGTTGAGGTCGGTGGCTGGGCGGAGATGGGAGATCTTGGCATATTCTTGTGAATTTGCATCTTGACTAGTTACGTGGTGTCTTTACGAGCATCAGTAGGCCAATAATGCTATGGCGCCCCATTTCTTGGGAGTCAAAGTTAACAACTTGTCAACGGCGGAATATTAGTGGATGTGGGGTAACGAGCACACGCTCCATTGGAGTCCTTTTCTAAGACTCGAGATTTAATGAAAGTGGAGTAGGGGAAGTCTCATTTCTGCAGGGAGCTCTGCCAAGAGATACAACATCTGACAGTATTGCATGACCACCATAAGGTCACATGCGATGAAATGGCCCTGGGCCTTCATCAATACTCACAAAAATACAGCAACTATATTGCAATAGTTCCAAGGTTATTACATTCTCTTAATCAAACATATATAAAATTTAGCATTCTAATACATGTTTTACAAAATAAATGCAAAAGCCACAAAATCCGAAGCTTTTCTTCTAAGCGGCCTCTAGTGACCTTGAATCCTCCCATTACACTCACATGCACGAAATAATGATCCATCGACAATGTGAGCAATGCGCGTGGTAGTAATCCTGTAGGTTACTCCCCACTAAGTGCACATATAATCAGTAACCAAACACATATGAAAATACATGATCTCACTTGGATGTATTCATGCTGATCCCCATGTCTCGAGTCTCCAGGCTCCTCGCATGCACAAAGCCGAGATGTGAGAAAAAATACGTTTTCAAAACAAAGGTTTTGTTCTCGAAAACACCTCTTTGAATTTAGAGGTAAATATATTGGACCCAACCTCAGAAGTGCTGAATTCTTTGGAGTAATTCTCGAGAAGCAGTCATAGTCAAATCTCAGGATGAGCTGTTGAATGACTCTCTGATGATTCTTGAGGAAAATCTTCATGAAATTCCTTTCACAACCGTTTCGTTTTTCTTTCATTTTCTTTTCATGTCATGCACTCCCACCTACCATCTAGGGTGCCTCTAGGTGCTAATATGATGCATTATCATTCTGTTTCACACAATTCATGCTAATATATTTACAACAACAACATATAACAAGGAAATTTAATTCATAATTCTGTATTTATTCAATTCACAATGTGATATTCTGAAATATTCGCATAGGCTAATAACAATCCAAGCAATTCATTTTGAATCACTGACAACACTAAAAATCACACAACATATCACGTGAGCGGTAGAACCCTAAGAGTTGCGTGTTCATGTTTAAAGTAAGGGATTTTTCTTCACTTTCCGGTTCAAGATTTTGAGGCCAGAAAACCGCGACCAAATCGAGGCCTCGACAAATCCCCATCCACGTTAAAAATGGCTCTTAACCCCAAGTCGTAAGTGGAAAAGTTCCCTGCCTCTTGGAGTTGTCGAACTCAAAATCGGTCTTATGTAACCCTTGCGCATAGAACAACACATGTGCTTAGAACCGAGACAGTGAAAGCCGGAAATCTAGAGAGAAAGTCACTTCGTTCTCTCTCACAAAAGCTGATTTCTTCACACCAGCGCACGTTTCGGAAAACTAGTGGAGAAGATGGAAGTCTTTGTCTTTGTTATTTTCTTTTTCAGCTAATTCCATCCTTGTCCTTTTCGTTTAACTATTTGGCCCGTAAAGGGCGCACTTTTGACGCCAACGTTAATCTAGCCATTCATCTCCATTATCAGCTCAATCATGAAACTTATGTCACATGGGTACATGTAGTAAATTGAATTTTTGTCACATCACATGTCTCTCTGGCGATCACCACGTCTGACACGGAATTGCCTCGCGTCAATTCATTGTCTCGAATGATGAAGATTTAGCGTGGTATTAGTTGCGAAGACCGGTTCGATGAAGGTGAGTCCATTTCATCATCAGAGATCTAGAAAAATTTGATTTGACGAAGATACCATTTACCGTTTTAAAATTAAAGATTTTTCTCGGGTTTACAAAATACCCTTGCCCTCGGGTTTTTCTACCAAGGTCAGTGCTGATATGGTTGTAAGTAGATTCATGTGTACCTGCCTCTCTAAGTCACGTAATGGAAAAATATCTTTCCTTTCCTAGGCATTTGAGAGGAACATTGGAAAAGCCAGTTTCTGAGGTTCCTAATGCAGAATCTTGAATCACGGCTGATCGGCTCTCCAGGTTTAGATGCCTTTACCGGTCATTATGATAGTGTACCGTCAATGAATACTCTGAGATGGGGGTTCTCATTCTATTTGATCATTCTTAAGAGGACTTAAAATGACAGGAAAATCGATTACCAAGGAAGGATAAAATGGTAATTTAAGTGTCAGATTCCCAGATCTCAGATCAACAACGAAAGTTGAAATCGTCTGTGAGGGTGCATGCATGTCAATTCATTGGTCCAGTGTCAGGTTTCTGCGTTTTTAGAAAATGGTATTAGGATGACTTTATGGCAAGGGTTAAGGGGACACCACATGGCACAAGTGACTTACTGGCATGGAAAGAATGGCTCTGATTAGCCATGTGTGGAAATGGATCCTACGTGGCTCCATTAAACAAGTATGAGCATGATCATCATAAAGAAGAATTAAAGAAATAAAAAGAAAATGAAAGAAAAAGAGGCCTATGTTTGAAAGCCGAGGGGTGAGGAGGGAGGCTCCTCTGTTTTTGTATATGCGATATAATGATTCAAGGAGGAGAGAGAGAAAGGCAGACCAAAGGGAGAGGAGAAAATGGGAAGAAATGGAGAAAATGAGAAGAGGAAATGAGAAAAAGAAGAGAAAGAGAAAGAAAACCAAATGGGAATGAAATAAGAAAGGAAAAACGTGGGGAGAAGGAAGCAAAAATATCCACATTAGCCATTTCGTTTGGTTTTGAGAGAGAAAATCAAAACTATCTCTAAGATCTCTGACGATCGGACCGTCAAGTTCCGACTGCCCGTATGAGCAAGATTGGTCTGTGCGAGACTCGTGGAAGTACCCGGATTTGGGGAGTTCCGACAAACTCCGAGAGGTAGAGGTTTTCTCCTACTTGCTTTACTTTATTATGGTTATCATAATGGATAAGGGATTTGTTGAGGCTGAATCGTAGTCGTTTACAGGTTCAAGATTTGGACCGAGTTAAATCCACAAGTATTTTGGACTGGATCCATGAATTTGTTTGTATTGATTCTTGAATGAGTGGTGTTGTGTTATTACTGCAAGGAAAATAACATGTTTGTGTGAAATTATTGAGCTGTTCAGGATGTGGGCCGCGGATTGTGCCTTAGCCATGTAGGCCCCAAGTTTATGCTATTATTATAAGTTGAATAACATGATGTATAGGAATTGGATTAGTATTAATATATGCATGAGTGATATATTAGCATGTGGTTGGATGTTGTGTGCCATTGCATTGCACTTAGGTGAGGAGGTAACTGAGTGAAATTCCACCTCACGGGCTTTGCTCACCCGTCGTGGGACTTTTTTTTAGGTAGACGGCTTGGGGAATGGGACCTTGCGGAACTTAGAGTTGAAGAAATAGCTAAAGATGGCCTTATCTTGTATTTTTACATTTTTATTAAAGTGAGCGGGAGACCAGTTTTGTATAAGTTGTAATTGGAATACAATTGTAAATAAATCAATTTTGTATAAAATATACAATTTGTGTATGATGTGTAGGCCCAGTGGCAAATTTTATACGTCTTAATCTGGGTCTGGCGACATGAGACGCATGTAGATTCATGGGTTAATGGTAGTGACGGACACACTGCCAGGTTTTGGGAGCGTCACAACCGTTGTTGATGTTTGCCAGGGTCATGAGGTACTCGAGCAGTACTAAACATCCCGAGTCTTCTTAACGTGTAGATTTGCTAGCTTGGCGGTGTCTTCGTGAATTCTCCGTTCTTAGGACGTGTCTGACCTGCACCCGTACGAACCTTTTGAGCAACTCTTGTACCTTTTTGAGATAAAGGATCATCTTTTCACCTTTCGCTTCATAGGAATCTTCTATCTTTCTTACCACCAACTGGGAATCACTGCATACCTCTAATTGATCAGCCTCCATGGAGTGGGCGGCTAACGACGGCGACTTCGCTAAATCCGACCGTTATTGGGCTGAAATTACAGAATCCCAGTGTATTCACGTCTATTCCACGGGAAATTAGAATCAAACACGAATCGATTCGTGAGCGGTGACAGCCCCATCTACGGACAACCTCCAGGATGAGGGAGGTGGATTGTGACTAGGTGGCCGATAAGCCGTTGAGGTAAATTCATGATGAAATCTACAAAACTTGTCCGTTGATCGTTGTTCTTGGTTCAATACCTAATATCAAACTCCACTGACCTCTGTGGCCCATTTATGAGTCTTCTTGAGTCGATTTATCGGTATTTTCTTCATTGGGCGTTCTTGGAATCTCGATGTGGTGTGGGCTTGGAAGTATGAGTGAAGTCTTGTGGTGGTCACCAATGCTAGAATTAAGCTTCTCCATCACGGATACCTTTCCTCTGCCCCTCTTGGAGGTGCAGGCTGCGATGTGGGCCATTTCTTCAGTTCTATCTCAGCTCTCTGACCAAGGCCACACTAGATCGAGAATCGTGATGGCTAAGTAGGCGTGAAGTTCCCCCCTCTGAAGACACCGAATGAGGAGCTTAAGTAGGTTTGCTTGGGTGAGAGCGCCCTCTTGCATAGCGTCAATGGAAGGCCTTTTGGATTTGAAAGAAGGTGACGTTTATCCATGGTCTGGACATGAAGCGAGCTCATTACTATTCTCTTAATTAAATTTGGATTTCTTTAGTGTTTGAGGGTGGTTGCATGTCAGAGCGCAGTTTTATCTTGTCTGGTTCACCTTTATTCCTGTTGTTGGCAGTGAAACCTAAGAACTTCCCCTGTGGAGACTCACAAAAAGCACACTTGGTTGGGTTTAACCCACCATCTTGTAGTCCTTTGGGACTAGGAACAATTGACTAGGTGGTACATGTAGACCTGCTGTGGCCGGCTTCCACTGGCGTATCGTATGTATACCTCCATGGATGTGCCTATATGTTTCTGGAACATCTTGTTTACTAACCTCTGATAGGTGGCCCCAGCGTTCTTTAACCCAAACGACATCACCTGATAACAGTACGTTCCTTGGCCGGTCACGAATGAGGTTTTCTTCTGTCGTTAGTCGTTAAATCGATTATAACGAGAAGTGTCCACTTATTGAGGAGCTCGTGGCCAACGGTGGCGTCCAACGCGAGGTTGATCTGGTGAGGAAAGCTGGCGTATCTTTTGGGCAGCTCAGTTGACATCGTTAAGAGTCAATGCAGAGTCACCTGTTTGTTGTTTGCCTTTTACGAGAACCACGTTATGACCGGTGGGATAATCTACTTCTCGGATAGCTCGGGCTTGGGAGGAGTTTTCAACTTCTTCTGTTTATTGCCTTACGCCTTTTCTGAGGCGAGCTTTTCTTTTACGTTTGTGGGTTTGAAGAAGGGACCCCAACATTCGACCTATGGGTGATAGCTTCTTTGGTCGATTCATTCCGTATCCTCTTGCTTCAATGAATACTTCACATTTTTGTTGGAAGAAATGGATGAGGTCTTTAGCGTCTCTATTGATTGGATCCGATCTGGTGTTAATTTGGTCTTCAAGTTATCTTACAGTTCGACTCTTAAAGGGCATTAATTAGGGTGTTTAATTAGTCTCTCGTATTGAGCTCATCATGTGGATGTTGTCGTACTTTTGCCATTGATGTGAGAAGTAGCACTCCCTAGCTACTCGCTGGTCTCCTCGAACCATTCCTACTCCGTTCTCCGTTGGGAATTTGACAACCATATGATAGGAGAAAGGGATGGCCCTTACATTTGATGAGAGAAGGCCTACCCAAATATTAACATGTTCTATCAGAATGGGGCCTCGCTCATGAGAATTTGTCGTTTGTGACGCTTGGGGGTCTCCCAGTGAGTATTAATTGTATTGACCACAGGGTAGCGCGCTATATAAGATCCCGATGAAATGGACGCCTAGGTTCCAACTTCTCTCTCTTTCAATGCTCATTTTGTCAAACCCTGATGCAAAGATGATGTCTGCCGAGCTCCCATTGTCAATGGAACCACATGAGCTGTTTTTGTTGGCCCACGGCCCCACCCTTATTACCAACGAGGTCATCGTGGGGATGTTGGCGGCCTTCCATGTCGGAGGCCAGAGAAGACTATAGTGAGCCCTCGACCAAGAGCTTAGACACGGCTTTGTACCTCCGGTGTCTCCCTTCGACTGATCTTTGTGTAGGTGAACGCTGCGGCGGCGGATTCCATACCGGCGGATCCCATGATCACATTCAGTCTCTCCCGGGGTTTGTTGATGTGGCCCAGAAATTTGCTGTTTGGCGGAGTGGTGGAGGGAATATGTGTCTAGTTTCGATCTTACCGGGTACAGCATGTAGTGGGGTGTCCGCGTCGGTTAGAATTTGATTTCTTTCTTCCAAGCTAGCTTGAATCTGATCATCATCTCAGTTGCCCATGATCTCATGGAACTCGTAGTATAGTTGTGTCTCTTTTAAGGTTTATCCTTATCTGAGATTATCTGTAAAAACTATCTCACTGTTGCACCTAGTATAGGACTTGAGACAGGGCCGTCGGGGAGGTGAACTAGGAGGTTGGGTATCGCGGTTATGGCTCGAGGTGCGGGGTGGACTCAGCGGTCTTTCACGTTACCTCTTACTCTTTAGAGATCGATCTACTGTCTTTCTGTTCCTCCGTGGAGATCTATCTGAGTGCAGTCGTTTTCTGAGGCCCGATTCTGCTTTCTCGTCTAGCACTTTTCTCCCTTTTGCATAAAAGGCTCCCAGCTTAGACATGAGCTTCCACAGTTGATGTACTTTGCTTTGGCGAGCACCTTGGCCTTCTCTCTGAGTTCTTCGAGATGGAGAACATTGGGTGCTGGATGTATGCTGGCAGCTATAAAGGCGGTGATGGCGAACTTTTCATCTGGAATGTCTGCCCTCAATGACTCCGAGTTGAGCCTCTAGACGTAGGACCTCAGGTTTTCTTGTGGGCCTTGCTTCCTGATCGGCGGTGGTAGCTCGACTTAGGTGCGTCAGAGCTCACGATGAAGTGGGACCAACGATGGAAGTAGGATGAGATCGAGGCTAGTAGAGACTGTTGAACCATGCCCAATACCTAGCCCTTAGCGTGATGCAAGGCTTTGCATCTCTCAAGGTCTTGGGCGTCATGGCTCCATCTGATTCTTATAGGTGTTGAGGTGGTCTACGGGGTCTTTAGTTCCATCGAAATCTTACGATATGCGGCGTGCAGACTTTGTTAGGGGAGAAGTGTAGAACCGTGAGCAGGGATTAGATTGTTGTATTAGGCGTCCGGTGATACGCGGACCGACCCGCTATAGCTTCCTTTATGTGGCGGCTCTTGTTGGATGCCTCACGAAAGCAACTGTTCCCAGGTGTGCCTTTCAAGTTAGTGGTACAGTTATCGCCTTCGTCATTCTACCTGCTCGCCATTGGCCATCACCAGAGGTCTATAACTATCATGCTCCACTGATGCTGTTTCTCCTCAGCCACCAACGTCTGAGGTTTGCGGCGTGTTGCTCCTCGTGTGGAATGGTAATTACACGACCTTCATGGGCACATTATTGCATTGTGGGCGTACTTACATGGCGACTCCTCGACTCCACCCAGCAGTCGCTGATTGGCCAGACGAGTGCTTCCATCTCGTTGCATAGCGTGAAGGGCTTCCGGGGCGGCGATCTCTGGTTTGTCTTGTCGTGTTGTCTCATTGGTCTTAGTCCTTGGGGATTTGCGTGACTCCGACTCATGTTTTGTCGATACCATCAGTCGCGAAATCGATTGATTTGCTCGAAAGGAATAGTCGTTCCCGAGACGGCGTCGAGCTAATGGTGCCTTTGTTTCTATCTTATTTTGGGCTTCTTTGGAGTAGTTAGGCTGTCAGATTGGGTTGCGATCGAGTGCACGGCACGCGGGAAGGGTGGTTCGGCGGGGGTGTGCCGGCCGCCTCTCCAATGCCTAAGTCAGTTTCTTTCTTATGAAACGGAAAGAGAACAACTGTTTATGGCTTTGTGGTTGCGTCCCTTTCTTTGTGGGAATTGCTTGGTATTTATCGTGGGTGGTCATGATGACTTTCCTTGTTAGACAATGAAGATCGTCATCTTCCCAAATGGTAGGGAATCTCTTCTTTCTTATCACTAGCTTGAATATTAAGGATAATTAGGGATCAATGTGCGTGTGGCAAATCCTTCTTCATAATGAGTAGATATCGGATCATGGAGATGGGGTGCTTCCTTTCTTACGCCTGGCGGTGGACAAGCTAATTATCCGTCCACCAATGCGCGCTGAGGGCCCCAGGAAGGTTGACCTGGGCTTGCTCATTTAGGTGTCGAGAGGCATCATCTGGACCCGGGTCCCATGTGAGGCTGCTTTGCCCGGCCTACGGACCTTGACCGGTTTGAAACTGCAGTGGTTTGCTCCACAGGCTGCGTTTGAGCCTATGGCTACTTTTTAGGCACTATCCAGGTAAGTCATCACCACCTTAATGGCCGACAATATAATTTCTTGAATGAGGTTAATTTTTTTCATAGTCTGACACCTGGTTTGACCTCCCGGTGAGCTTCCATGCCATTGATTAATGCTTGATACAAATAGCATTCATGCGTTCCTCTACTTTATTCTCTAGCATACACTTGCTATAACATTGATGGAATTGTACACTTATATAACATAATGGAATTGCACTGGAATACTATTTAACAACTATATTTCATTCCATTTTCTTGCCCCTTACCTTTGTTATGTTGAGAAAATCAAATGTAAATATCACTAGATTTATCTCATATTTGTTATCATTTGCAATTCATTATAACTCATGAAGTGTTAAATTGTATTTTATAATTGTAATTTATGGTCAAGCATATTAGGGAAATTATGTGTTGTTTCAAAAGATTGAATCCTAAGCTTTTGCACGTGATGATAATGGTTGGGATAAGATTTTAACTAAAAAAACTATTATCGTTGTTAAATAGTCCTTAAACAACAATCTTGTAAGTTGGGATTTATGGAATTGGTGGAATTGGTAAAAACTACCGTTACTTGAGTTGTTTACAATAAGATCGATGTGAATATGTTGGTACTAGCTCTTCAAGATGTCAGAGAGAAATACAAAAAGTTCTTCTAACTACAACTTCTTAGTGATATTATGAGGAAAGACATCATTGAGGATATCATTGAAGAGAATTCGATATAATAAAAGGTAAACCCGACTCAAAGGTTTTTATTGTTATGATAGTGGATCCAATTGGAGCAATTAAGAGTTATTAGCTCAAAGTCCTAAATGGTTTGGCTTGAGAAGTAAAATTATCATAACAACGAAGACTTGACATTTGTTGTGAAATATGAGTGGATAGGTCATATGAGGTTAGCGATTATGTGATAAGGGAGCTCTTCAACTTTTTAAATGGCTTGTACCTTTAACAAATTTGTTTCCCACCCAGAAAATTATATACACCTATCAAGTACATGATACATCCTGCTTTCCGAGGTCTTCCCTTTGGCCCTGCGTTCTAGGTTCTGCAGCATCTTTAGGGCATCCTGATTGATGAAAGAAGAGAGAGAGAGAGAAGATGGAAGAGTTCATTGGATAAATTGAAAAAAATCTTAAGTCAGAAATTAATAATGTGCATAAAATAAGTTATGATGGAAGCACTCAATTATGAAAGGTTTTCTTGGATATTGCTTGTTCAAGGGAATGCAAAAGATGTTGTATTTAAGAATATTAGATGGTTGTGAATTTATTTGCAACATGTGGAATAAAAGTCCTCGTGATAGATGTCTAATCAAATAATTTCATCTGATATGAAAACATATGCATGACTTGATACAACAAGTAAGGTTGGGAAGTTGTTCGTGGAATGTCAGAAGTCCAGAAGCAAATGGAGTAGATTGTGAGATGTAGATGATATTTATAAAGTACAATTTCGAACCAAGGTACAAAATAAATGCCCAAACATAATCCCATTAAATAGTACACTACATTTTTTTTAATGATTAATTGCCCATCATTTGTAGTATTTTTTTCTTATCCTATTTCAGTATTGTTTTCCAGGGAATGGAAATATTGAAATACATATCTCTACACACTTGTCTGAATTAAAATGACATACAAATTTAGTACAAAGTATTTCCCGAAACGAAGAAACAGGTTGTAAATCTATTGTAATGATCATGCTGATTTGATGTGAAAGGAGCACAATAAAGTGCTTCTTCCTAAAAGACTTTGAGTTTCCTCATAATTTTGGGAGGTATTTTCGTGGAAAGGGTACAATTTGAGGTCTTTAAAGCTTCAAAAATTTTATGGAGAGAACATCAAATCAATTTGTAGTCTTGCAACTTAAACAACTTTGGAAAGGCAATCGGGTAGCCAGTCAATATTTAATTTCTTTTTCTTCTAATAATTTTTCAGAGTCGAAGGAGATATTTTTATTAAAGAGTGTGTTTATTCTGATTAATGCAGGAAAGAGTGAGAATTAAGTTGATCTGAAGTAACTCAGAATAGCTTGTCAAAAATCTGCAAGAAATTCTCAACCATCCCAAATTTGCGGAGATACTATATCTTGAAAGCTGAAAATTTGCCTATACTTAATTCATCTATTAGCGATCTCACAGGTTGGATTACTTGAATTTGAGGAGGATGTGAACAACCCGAAATTTCCTAGTAATTAAAAGAGTTTGAATCTCTTAAAGTTCTTTATCCTAGTCGCTGTCCATGAAGAAGTTTCCTGAGATCCATGGAAGTATAGAACATTTGTCGGAGCTCTCTATTTAAACAAGAGTGGGATTAAAGAACTATTGAGGTAGCTTTGTGTGTGTTTAACGTCTCTTGAAGTCCTTGATCTCTCAAATTGTTCAAACTTGGAGAAATTCTTGAGATCCAGGAATAAGAAATTTCTTAAGGAGCTTGATTGGGAGGATGCTCAAAATTTGAAATTTCGGTTTATATTTACCTATATAAATTTAAAGAAGCTTCATTTGAAATCTAAAAGTGGCATTCAAAGAACTCCCAAACAGCATTGGGTGTTTAGAACAATCTTGAACTATTGACCTCAAAGGTTGCTCAAAGTTTGAAATTTCAAGAGATTAAGAGGATATAAATGTTTGAAGAACCTACTTTTAGATGGTACTATTAGAACTCCCAAATAGCATTGGGTCCTTGACTCTCTTAGAGACTCTTTTCTTACAAAATGTTCAAGGTTTGAATATTTTTAAGATATATTTGCCAATATGAGGTTTTAAGGAGCTTCACTTAAGTAGGGGCGGTGATAGGAACTCTCAAATAGCATTAAGATTAACTTGCAGGCCCTTGAAATTCTTGATCTCAATGATTGCTCAAAGTTTGAGAAATTCCCAGAGATCCAAGAGAATATGAAATGTTCAGTGGAGATTCAATTAGAGCGTAATTGCCATTAAGGAACCCCGAATGGAGGTGGGTGCTTGCAGGCCTTAGAATTCTCTCTCGATAGTTTGCTCAAAATTAGAGACAATTTCATGAGTTCCTAAAGGCTATATATGGAGGATCTATGGTCTCTTTTCCTAAATGGGACTGCCATTAAAATTACCCTACTCAATTCGTCATCTCCTAAGCGGGCAGCAAGTCTACAAAACTGTAGAAACGATAAGTCTTCCCGAACAGTATACATGGGTTGAAATCCCTACCAATGCCTTTCTCTCAATGGTTGTTTCAGACCTAGAGAGCTCTCAGATATTAAGGAGGATATAAGAGCATTTGGAATGCCTTTTGTTAAGTGAAATTGGTATAACAAGAGTTGCCATCATCAATTGAACGTTTGAGATGTCTTAAATCGCAGATTGATCCAGCTGTGAGAATCTTGTGGCTCTTCGATAGCATTGGTAATTTGTACGTCTTACTTCTCTTCATGTTCATAGCTGTTTGAGCTCGGTACTTGCCGAACAATTTGAGAAGCCTACAATTTTGGCAAAGAAGCCTGAGATGGAGGTGGTTGCAAACTAATGGAAGGATAAATTCCCAATGATACATGGTCATCCTCATTGAAATGTTTAGACATCACAGAAAAGCATTGTGGTATACCTACTGGCATCCCATTCAACGGTAATCTCGGACTCTTATCATGAATCATTGTTCAATGCTTAAAAGTGGTGAACTTCATCATAATCTAACACAGTTAGTAGCACATAGTTGTCCATACCCCTGGAAATTAGAAACCCCCTCAAATATCTGCTCTGGTCTTCTTGCTCAAACACTTCAAATCTGCCATTCAGAATTATCAATTTCATGACATAATTATTTTTTCTTTTAATTAGAAATAAAGTCTTCATAAAATAAATATCACTTCAAATTATGATATCATGTTTTCTTCTTTTTTTTTGACATATATTCACTACATTACAAAGTTGTAGTGATATGTTTCCGTGTAGAATCAAATCTAATTCTTCCCCAACCAACCCCTAACCCTTCAACCACTAAGCCAAACCTCATTGAAAAATGTACAGAGAAAAGAAGACATATCTAGTTTCAGTTTCTTTTTTATTTCTTTATTAAAAAACATGGGATGTATATACTTTTTTTTTTTGCAGTGGGCATCTAGTATCATCGTCCCAAGAAGTAATATTGGAATACCAGAGTGGGTAAGTCATCGAAGAATGGGATGTAAAATAATAACAGAGCTCCCAATGAATTGGTACGAAGATGACAACTTATTGGGATTTGCGTTATTTTTCTATCATGTTCATGTTCTCATTGATGATGATGAATGGAAGAAAATAGTTGGTTCTCCTCTGATATGCGAATTGATATCATGACGATCAAAATCTCAAGCGACTGGATGTTAGCGTTTTCTGGTGTAAAACCTATTTGATTAACAGTTTTATCATATGACAAGATGGGGTTCGACAATGGTAGCATAAAGATCCAGCAATTCAGTGGTGTATTTTCAGATTGCCATTCAAGTAAGTATCGTTCCAGACGGTGGAATAATTTTAGAGCCACTTTTCCCTCTCAAATCAGTTGTAATGCTGGCTCTTTACTTGTGGCGATAACATTCTTTAAGAGTGGAAAGTTGTGGGATACATCTCATACATGCCCAAAAGATGACAGTTGGCCTCCATAGTCGAGGCTTCGGAGTGAGACAAGTATCAGCTGAACAAGAGGATTCTTTAGCCTCCAAGGGATTAAGGATTTCCTTAAACCTTAGTAAGGTATGTCTTCTCTTCTTTATTTCCTAGTGGTTGATGAAGTATGATATTTATATTAGCTTCCAAATCTATAAGCGAAGAGCTTTTTTGAGAGAGTTGGTTGAATCCTCTCTTACCAAATTTGAATATTTGATTCTCATTTGTATATTTGAAAGTCTATGACTCTCAACGTCCATGGGTATGAGGTCGTATACACGTGAGGGAGGATGTGAAACGTGATGATATCAAAATTAAACCAAAATCCTATAATCTTGAGCTTTTACGAGAGTTGGTCGTTTAAGAGTTGAAATCCTTATTAGATAGAATTAGTGGCAAAAAAAATATATCTGCATGACTTTTACCATCATGACATGCTGAAGGATTTGTTGCTAAGGTGGGATTTACTTTGTTGGCTTTTTGCTTCAAACAATTTGCTAAGCATTCGTTATGTTTGATTTTTTAACTTTTCATGCTTATTCACAGTTTTTTAAAAGTTTTAGCGAATGAAAAAACTAAAATATTTGGTTTTTTGGCTTTTTCTTAATATTTTTTTAAATTTATTTTCCATCAAGAAAAAGCTACATATTCCAATATGAGAAAATTATATATTTTATAATTCAATTGAAACTCTTATTATTGGTTTCATGGTAATTAAATAAAATTAAGCATATTTTGTCAAAAAAAAAAAGTATATGTATCATTAAATTTTTATTTAAAAATTCATTTTCTTAAAAATTTAGATAAAATTAAAATTATTTTTTTAGCAAAACAAACAACTAAATATTTAATCATATTAATCACCATTTAGAACAAAATTTTTATTTAGCATTAAATAAAAAAAATAAAAAAAAGACAAAAAAACGAACCCAACCTAAATATATAAAAATTCTTAAAACTTATGGTCACATTCCTGCCTTCTTTTTCTTTTTTAACCTAAAATTACATTGAATTTTTTAAATAAATTAAATAAAACTGATCTATTTTTATCATTTCTCTCATACTTATAGCAGCATTTTTTACAGAGATAATTATATAATTAATGTATTTTTATCATTTTTTTAATTTTATATTATTTTCATAAATAATATCAATAATCATATTTTGTCTGATGTTCTTGAACCACCTCGTGAAATATAAAAGGTTTTTAGAGTTATTATAATTCACGTTTTATTTTAATTTTTATTTCTCTTCCCCTACCCGACTCTCTCTCTCTATATATATTATTTAAGTCCTTACAATAGAAGATATGTAATTTATACACTTCTCATTTTAAATTGGAAATTTATTTATTTACTTATAACAATATTCTAAACTACAAATTATGCTTTCCATATTTAGTCATTGCGATAAAATAAAGTTGTTTCCATTTTAAAAGTTTTCCCATTTATACTATTATTTTTAATTTATTAATTTGTTTTTTTAGCAAAGGCAGGCTATAAATTTAGTTCAAGAAGACATATATTGATAGACTTTGAATGGTAGCACAGGGTAGAAATAAGAGTGAGGTTGAATCAAGCTTGATTCTAGTAGAAATTTTTGCAAAAATTTGAGGCATGTAGATCAAAGCGACGTTAGGGAGGACTTTTAGAAATGACTCTGAATATGGCCGCAAGTGTATAGACTTGGTGTACATGCGATATATCTTTTTCTTCCTCATTCTCATTTGGTTTTCGTATCACGGATCTTAGTTCGCTTTATGGCATTTCCGCTAAAAAGCCCGATCAGAAAGTTGTTCATGGAACTATAGAGATTCTTAGGACCATATTTCCCTAAATGTCGTCCAGTGTTCATTGCTATCACCATCATTTGTTCTCTTATACTCAATGTGACGAGGTATTAGTAGATACCGCCATTACTATCAAAACTATTGGACATCAATGGTATGGAGTCGCCTCTTCACTGGTGATTTAAGTGCAGAAATGCCTTAAAGTGGAATATGGTTCGCGAAGCATGCGAAATACCGTAATCTCCCATTCAGACGTAGAGACTTATCTTCTCTTCTTACGAAACGGGGAGTTGAGGTGGTTAGACTTATCCCCCGAAATCAGCCAATGAGATTGGAATTAATGGTTAAGGGTTGACCGAGACATAAGGAAGGACCAGATTCAAGTTTCCAGTTTTCCTTGAGAAAAAAAAAATACTAGAACGTAATAATGAAAAGTGAATAGTTGTCAAAAAAATTATCTAAGATATTACTAAATTTAGGACATCCAAGTCCTTTTATCTTTGAAATGGATTCTGAAATATAAAACTATCACCACCACAACTATTTTAATTTTTGTTTAAAATTAATTAAATTTTTATTTAAACATCATTTGAGCCATTTTTATTCAATCACTAAAATTCTATTTGGAGCTTCATTCCTCTTTGGTAGGCCAAGTAATTATAATATATTTCTTAATTATATAGTATCTTCTTTTTTTACAGCTAAGTGCTAGCTTTAGTATAATGTAGTAAGCTATTTTCAGTGGGACTCAAACCCGAGACCCCTCTTCCAAATGCCTGCCTTTTTAAAAGTTTCCCACATGAGCTAAGACATGATGACCAAATTATAATTTATCTTATAAAGTATGGTGTAATTATTTTCTATTATTTTGCATAATTTCTGAAGACAAAAAAGTATAGGATAATTATCATATTATGATATGCTAAGCTCATGAATAATGACTGACCATTGCTCGAATTAGTAGAAGAGATGCAGTGTTGAACAAGGGATGGCTCTGTAAAAAATAACTGTTTGGATCGTGGATTTTCTTGTTTTGCATGTCAGTTTTAAAAGCATAATTTTTTGTTTGATTTTGGTATCCCTTGATTACTTTTAGAATGACTTTGACATGTTGATAAATTCTCATCATTTATCTATGTAGATCATATACAAATTGATCAAAATGGCTGCAGAAATTCTTTTAATGTATTAATTATTCCATAATACCTCATAAAAGAAATATATTCAATGGTTAATTATAAATGTCACAGCTCATTATTAGATAATGGAAATTCCTAATTAAACTATATAGATATGAATACATAATATAATGAAACGTGTTTTAAAATGCATTAAATCTTGAATTCCAAGCGGATAATATCTATAATTAGGTGTTGGTTATTATAAATTAAATCATACCTGATTTTCTAACCGTCCATTATCTGATTTTTGTGTTGGTTATATATATATATATATATTATTCATAAACCTAAAATACAAAAATTATTATTTATTATTATTGGAAAAGGAAAATGATAAGTAAGAGAAAAAATAAAGCAACAGATTTTTACTTTAAGACTGAAAGTATAAGTCATTATCACCTCCTAACCCACCCATAATGAAATTAATGTGATTATAACTAAAATTAATAAGGAACCAGTGATAGAGGTAAAGTGATGCACTTGAGCAACCCAAGCCCAATGGTTGGTCAAACAAAAGCCCAATTAGTCTAATTTTGGGTTGATAGTCCATAAAGTACTTAAGGCCAGCAGTTTTGACCAGCCTACTATTTATTTTAATGTTTCTTAATTAAGTATTGAAAATAATCATATCTTCATCTTTTGTAGTAAACTAATTTAAATGCATTAAGTTATGTTTTGTTTTGGTGTTAATGTTTTCTTGGAACTCTATTTTTGTCTTTTTCCTATTCTTGAGAGGGATGTTCAAGTATTAGACATGAAAAAAGAATTTTGAAGGATTTGTTGTTGTTTGTTGATCATTAATAAAATTTTAAATTCAATATTTGTGATTGTCTCTTTTTAGTTTTTCTTATCTCTCTTTGATGAATGACCTTTAGTTGTGAGCTAAACCAAATTCTTATCTTTGGAGTGGTGTTTCTTATCTTCAAAGTGGTGAATTTATTCATATCCTACCATATCAGTTTTCAAGTCCGGTATCATAAAGGGATGGGATGGTCATACGAGAAAACTAGGATCAAATCTAGAATAGAGTACTACAATATAATATATAAAATGAATAGATGTCAAAAATAAAATAAAATAAATTATTGCTTTTTACCGATTGCCTTAAAAATAAATACACAACAGAAAAAGCCAAAGAAAGAACCATCTATCTAGATGATCGAAAGGACAACTCAACTTTTTCTTTATAACAATGATAGAATAACAATTGTTCAACGTAATGGGTTGAAATGAACCCATCTACCATTTGGTGGTGAAAAGGAATAAAGTTTTTTTTAAAAAAAGTTGTTTGGCATGCAAATGCTAGGAAACAAGGTGCTGAATTTTTTAAAGGCATGGTCCTTCATATATTCTTTTAAAGCCTTACATCTCCCTTTCTTGACCATTGTAGACAAAATACAAATGCCGGAGACAAAATTGGCACTAAATTTTATGGTAGGTGGCTATATATTCTCAGCCTTACACCTCCCTCTTTGCAAGGATGAATCTTTAATTTCAAATAAAATTACATATGGATGAATAATAAATATTCTTTGGTTTAAATAATTTTTGCCTCAGCTGATATACCTTAAGCCATTGAACAAACCAAAACTTATTTATTGATATGATTCATATTGTTTTTTTTTTTAAAAAAAAACACATCTTCTTCAAAGCAAATTCAGACACAAACACAACAGTAGTAATTTAAATATATGTTATAATTTTTTTTATAAATAATGTTTTTATTTGAGATATACAGAATTTCCATTACAATACTACCATTTTCAAGTATTCAAATGTGATTGAATGTTTGAATATTCAACCTATCAGAGCTGGTTTTGTTTCATTATAGCTTTAAAGATGCTCTTTAAGCATATCAAGTACTATTGAACAAGCACAAGTTCATCCGCAACTCTCTTTAACCTTTTTTACAGAAACTGTCCAACAATGGCTTCCTCTACCCAAAACCCCTCTTCTTCTTCTACCTTGATCCGCAAATATACCTTCGAAGTGTTTTTGAGTTTTAGAGGTGAAGATACCCACTTCACACTTTGAAGTCGTTTATTCGAATTTGGATCGAATGGGCATCAACACTTTTCAAGAGATGATAAGCAGAAAGGGGAGGAGATCAAATCAAAACTCTTGAAAACTATTGAAGAATCAAGAATTTCAATAGTTGTGTTCTGGCTCCTATGCCCATTTCAAAGTGGTGTTTGGATGAGTGCAAGATCGTAGTGTAGGAAGACATAGGATCAAATATAGTGTTGCCAGTTTTTCTACCATGGATCCCTTCTGATGTGAAACATAACACAGGAGCTTCAGGAAACATTTTCTATTCATGAAGGAAGTAGATGGGAAAAAGATGAAGGTGGAGGATTCGTTAACTGAAGCAAGAAGCAATCTAAGTGGTTTCCATGTGAATGACAGATAACTTCTTCCTTCATTTCTCTTTGATTCAACTAATAAGGATTTATTTGTCATTAACCGAAACTATAAGAAATAAAAAAAACTATCAATAAATCATGATTATGCGTTGGGAAGATTTTAAAAGTATTATATTATATTTGTATACCTTAAAAGATTCTGCGAGGATATTTTCTTTTAAAGATAGGAAAAAATGTTTTTTCTCCACACAATTTATTAAGCCAAGAGCAGAGTTTCTTCCATTTGTTTTTCAATGGGAAATTCATTTTGATCTTCATATATCAAGTTTATACTCAATATGTTTTGTTCATTTAATGCCCTTACCTTTGTTATATTAGAGATTTACTTCCTATGTCATTATGTTTTCCAATTCATTATAGGGTGATTTGATTTGAAAATCCAAAATTTGAAATCAGAGACCCCTCTTCAATTTTTGGACTAATTTTGAAAAACAAAATGTTTTTCTTGTTTTCATGCAAAAATGACCTTCTTTTAAAAGATAATGTAAATACATGAAATAAAAAATGGCATTTTGTCTTACAATGAGTTAGTTTTCAGAAAAACATGAGGTGTTAGATTCACAAAATTTAGGGGTATTTGGTGTCTTTTAACCAAATGTTCTTCAAATTTTAACTTATGAATTGTTATTAAATTATATTTATAGCAATGGCGAGTGAATCATAGCGTCTGTAAAAGTATTAACAAGATTTCTAAAAGATTGAATCACAGTTGTACATTCAAGATGAATTGGTTGAATGGGTTTTCACCTATATGAGCTTAAGTCATTTGTTAAGTAGTCATTTAAGATGACTTATCGAGTGCGAGTTAAGGATTTATGGGATTGAGTGGAATCGGTAAAACTACTTATTGCAGGGTGTTTATGTGAATCAATGTCATTTCCGCTGGGTGCAAGCTTTCTTCAAGATGTTAGAGAAAAATCCACAAGGTTGTCAGCTTCTTCTATAACAACCTTCTTGATATAGTGGGGAAAGATGAGGAGTTTAGTAATGTTAATGAAGGAATCAATGAGGATACAAAGGCGGACTTAAGAGGTCAAAAAAAAAAAGATTCTTGTTGTAATTGATAGTGTGGATCATTTGAAGCAATTAGAGCCATTGGTTGGAAGTCTTATGGTTTGAGGTCGAGAGTAGAATTATCATTACAACTAAGAAACCAACATTTGTTGCCAGGTATGGAGTAAGTGCATTACATTAGGGGTTACAAAATTACGTGATGAGAAGCTCTTCGGCTTTTCCATGGCATGCCTTTAAACAAGGTGTTCCCAAAGAAGATTATATACCTCTCAAATTACATGATATATTATGCTCAAGGTCTTCCTTTGTCTTAAAGTTTAGAGTTCTTATCTTGAGGGCATGACAATAGATGAATGAGCACTTGTTGTATAAATTGAAAAAAACACCTTATGCATAGAAATTAATGATGTGCTTAGAATAAAGTTTTGATGAGCTTGAGCGACATGAAAGGAGGTTTCTTGGACATTGCATGCTTTTCCAAACGGGAATGTAAAGAAAGTGTTGAGAATATTAGATGCTTACGAATTTGTATGCAACATCGCATAAAAAGTTCTACAAGTCTTATAGTAACATTATAGACAATGTCAATACAAAATGCATGACTTGATACAACAAATGGGTTGGACAATTGTTAGTAGAAAGAATATCCTATGAAACCCGACAAATGGAGTAGATTGTGGGATGTAGGTAATGTTATGATGCATTTTCAAGACAGAAGTATGAATTATAAAGCCTAAGCGTATTATTTAAATGTTTATACAACACTTTTTAAGGTTAATTGCTAGCATATTTCTTGTGATGAGATTTTATCATCTTATCATTGTGTTTACGAGGGGATGAAATATTCAAACCCATATCTTTGCACTTGTCGAATTAAAATACAGTTCACTACAAATGTATTTGTCAAGATGAAGAAACTTAGGTTTGCCAAATCTACACAATGATCATAAAGATTTGATGAGAAAAATTATAAAGTGCTTCTTCTTAAAACACCATTTCCTCATAATTTGAGGTATCTTCGTAGGATGAATGCACCTTGATCTTTCCTTAGAACTATGGAGAGAACCTTATTGAAATCAAATTTGAAGTCTAGCAACTTAAAACAACTTTGAAAGACAATCGAGGTGTGATCAGTATAATATTTTTGTTCTTTATAATAATTTTTGCAAGTGAAGAAAACTTTTTTATTAATGTGTCTTGTTCTGATGTCTTGGAAACTTAAAGGCCATTGATAAAAGCGATTCATGACTTTATCAGATTCAAATTCTCAAACATGCCAAATTTGAAGACTAAACCTTGAAGGCTGCAAAATTTGCGTGTGGATCATCTATTGAAGTGATCGAAAGGTTGGTTTACTTGGATTTAAGAGGATGTGAACAACTGAAACCCGGTGGCAGAAGTTTGAATCTTGAAAGTGCTTTATCGAATGGTTGTCGGGCTTAGAAAAAGTTTCACGAGATCCACAAATATGGAACATTTGAAAAAGCTTTGTGTAGGAATTGGTATTGAAATTGCCAAAGTAGCATTGTATATTTAGCATCTCTTAAAGTCCTTGATCTCTCTCAAAATTGTTCAAACTTTGAAATTCCCTAAGATCGATAGAATATGAATTTTTATGAGGAGCTTGATTTAAAAGGGGATGTTCAAAGTTTGAGATCCGAGGAGATTAGAGGAATATGAAATGTAGTTAGTCTTCTGTTTAGATGATGCACAGTTAAGGTATAAATAACATTGGTCATAACCTCTCTTAGAGACTTTCTCTTCACTTGAGAGTGTTCAAAGTTTGAGAAATTTTCAAATATATTTGCCCAATATGAGAAGCTTTTAAAGTTTCCTTAATTTATGGGAGTTGTATTAAGGAACTCCTGACGTGTGGATTGTTGGAATCTCTTGAAATCTTCACCTCTCCATATTGCTCGACATAAAAATTCCCAGAGATCCAAGAGATATAGAAATGCTTGAAGAAGATTCATTTAGAGGGTACTGCCATGAGAACTCCCTAATAGCATCGGGTGCTTGCATGCCCATGAAACTCTCTCGGTGGTTTATGAAATTTGAGACATTTCCCGAGATCCAAAAAGATATGGGGAATCTATGGGATCTTTTTCTAGATGGAACAGCTATTAAAGGATTACCTTACTCAATTGGTCATCTCACACGACTTGTTCGCTTAGATATGGGTGGCTGTAGAAAATTGAGAAGTCTTCCAAACAGTATATATGAGTTGAAATCCCTAGAACGTCTCTCAATGGTTGTTGTTCAAATCTAGAGGCTTTTTTCAAGAGATCAAGGATGATATGAAGCAGTGAAACGCCTTTTCTTACATGAAACAGGCATTACAGAGCTACCATCATCAATTAAACATTTAGAGATGTCTTAAATTGTGGAATTGTTTAGTTGCTTTAGAACCTTGTGGCTCTTCGATAGCAGTGGTAATTTGACATGTCTTACTGAACTTCATGTGCGTCACTGTTCACAGCTCAGTACCTTGCCGACAATTTGAGAGGCCACCGCAATGTTACTTAAGGTGCTAGATCTAAGTGGTTGCATTAATCTAAGGAGAACAAGTCAGTGATTTTGGTGCCTCAGTATTAGAGCGTTTGGATATTAAGCGAAAACCATATGTAATTTGCATACCTAGTGGCATCATTCAACTGTAGCTCCAGACCTTTTGATGAATCATTGCGATGCTTAAATTGGAGAACTTCATCAAGTCTAATTCATATCCAGCACATGGTTGTCCATTCCTGGAAATTGAAACTTCCTCAAGTCTACTCTGGTCTTCTTTGCTCAAATCTTCGTCACCAATTCAAGGTATCAGTTTAAAAGCGAAATATAACTACTTTTTCTTCTTTTTTTAAGGAAAAAAAAACCATGAGACTTACATGACGTTTTCTTTTGTAGCGGAGAGTTGTTACTATCGTTCAGAAGTAGTACTGGAATACCAAATTAGGTAAGTCATCAAGAATAGAGTGAAGTGAGAATAGAGGTCCCAATGTAGATTGGTATGAAGATGACAACTTTTTAGGATTTGCTTTATTCTTCTATCATGTTCCCATAGATGATGAACAACAGTAACAGCTATTCTTCTTATCAATATGAGACTGATATCCCATGACAATCAATCTATACAATGGGATGGTTCGTAGGAGTGGGTTAATTCTTCGTGTAAAACTATTCGATTAAAGCTTATTATTATTTCGAAATTATACCACGACAATGGTAGCACAAAGATCCAGCAGCAATTCTAAGTGATCCTTGTCTTCCTCGGATGGCAATCCCAAGTAAGTATCGATGGAGAAGCTGGAATTAATTTTAGGCCACTTCTACACTCAAATTGGTTCTGGCTCTTTAGTTTGTGGCGACCGCATGCTTTAAAGTGAAAAGTTGTGGGATGCATCATATACCCCAGATCAGAATACCTTAATTGGTCTCCAACCATCCCAGTGAAAGATCTGCTGATACAATCATCAACGGGACAAGAAGAGGTCTTTAGTTTCAAGGGATCATGGTTCCTTAACCCTAATGAGTATGTCTTCTCTTTTATATTCCTAGTGACTCAAATCTTTATTACATTGAATAATGAAAAACTTTTCTAAGGTTTGTTATGGTCATGATTTTATTTTATTTTATGACTTCCCATTCTATATCCTAATATTATCTTCTTTTCAAATTTGGTCATTACAGCAGATTAAAATTATAATTTAACTTATATATTCTCATTTTAAATTTATATGTATTTATTTAGTCATTAATATACTAAATTTATGAAAATATCTTTTCTTTTATTTATTCACATTAAAATAAATAAAAAGCTTCTTGCGCAGAAAACAGACAGAATAATAGACATCTCTCGTTTTCAACTATGCTTGATAAAGTATGCCTTCTCCATCTCTGAAGTTTGTTTTAAGGTTAGAAATATTTACTTGAATTAGGGTATCAAAATGTCGAAATAAGGTTAAAATGATTGGACTAACTAGAACATGGAATTTGATATGAGTAAAGTCATTCGAAAAGATGTTTCTTTTTCTTTTCCATTTTCTAATTTTATTTTAATTAATATGTTTTAGTATCCAAGATGTTATAGAAATTTGGACATCCGTCTTACTTTTAGAATGATTTGCTGAATTTTGATATGGTAAAGTCATTCAAAAAGATATTTCACCTATCCTCCATTTTTGTAATCTTTCTTTTTCTCTTCAATTTTAAACTTTTATTGTCATTTATTTATTTTTAATTATCCTAGATTTTATAAATTTGGACATCTAGTCCTCCTTGCTAGATTAAAGGATGATATCGCTAACCACATCTCCTTCCCGCTGTAGCTATCACACGACACGTGCCGCAGCTGCTGGGGGGGTCATCATACCTAATGAGTTGCTAAGGAAGTTAGGGAGGTCTAAATGACTATGTGTGTAGTGCAGGTCTTTTTTGTCTGGTTTGGAATCTTTGGTTTCAATTTTCTGCTCGATTTGTTTTGGGAAAAGACTTGGAATCCACAAGCCAATAAGATTCTCTCTTACCTCTCTCTCCTCTGTTTCTTGGAGGCACACTTGCTCCGAAAGGTGAATTCACACCCTTACCAGTGGTGCTTTCATTCCGTTCTCACCCTCTTGATTCTCAACGGTCCAATGGGTCCATCAGACGGTCTGTTCTCTCGTGGAAACCTTCATGACCACAGTACAATGTTGGCCCTTCACGTACAGAAGATTGTGAGGCAGCCTCTCAAAACTCCACCCAGATAGGTTAGGTCGCTGATTTCAAGCTCAATTTGAAGAGCTCATTAACAAGTAGCCACGTGCATCTATAGGCCTTCTTATCAGTTTTCATCACCTGCCTCCAACACGACATTCATCCCGTGAGCTTTAGTTCCACTGACCTTAAATGGTTGATGGAGGCATTCTCCATGGCTAGGGCATACGCCGATCACTTTGGGGACAGATCTCCTCCATGGCGTGGGTTGCCACCGTCATCAACGGTTTCTAGTCATGTAGTGAGGCCAACCCAAGACCCATCTTGTAACACCCCCTTCCCGACCACAGTGCCCCATCCTTTGTTATGGCGGGCTTCCTATGTCAAGCGAGGAGTGCCACAAATCTGAGAGCTATTATCCAAAATTTATGACGTATTTATTTTATTTTATAAGATTACCCTTTTTATTTGCGGAAATAGTTTCTTTTCAGAATATTAAAAGTTCATAGTATAACATGATTATAGTAGTGCTCAAGCTTATTATTTACATGTCATACATGTATCTTACTAATACAAACTCAATACCTACATTAATTTAGGGGCTTCTATTGTTGTGTTGGCCTTGAAGGATCTGAGATGTCCTTTGCATCAAACTTTATCTTCCAGCACCTACAAATACAACACTATCTTTAATCATATATCTTAGCGGAAATAATCACGATGGAAATCCCTCCACGGCGATTATGAAGACATCACCACGAATATGAGATTTCATTAGTACTTCCATACTCATAATGTTCATTATTCCATTAGTGAATGTGAAATTTAAGTCTGGTAAGAGTACCTATAGGTCGTCATATTCTGATGCATATATATGTTTTCCCTGTTGATATGTGACACCCCAAACGAATGTCAGGTTGACTGCCCGTCCAACTGCGAAAATTCTATACATCTCGTATCCAGAGACGCATACTTAATTAAAATAATACATAGGGCCCATACATCCATACTCATAAGACGAAATAATCAACTATATTTTCATAGTTTCCATTGTCTACAAAAAGAGTAATACATATTTACAAAATATTTACTCAAAACCCATTTAAACTCTTCTCAAAAACTACCTCTCTACTAAGTGTCGTCTCCACTGGATAGTCTCTGTACGAAAGGGGTCCCATGACAGGGTGACAAAGCTGATAGAAAGTTTTCCTACAAGGGTTACTCCCACTTTAAATGCATATACATTAGCATATATAAACAAACAATCATTCCATAATTATTCACTATTATATGAATGTCTATATCATGCATGAATCACGACCCCTCATGCTCACCACAGTCCCACGAGCTCTAACACTTGAGTACATAGAGTGTGAGCTAAAACTCAGTCATCGTGTATTATACCATGACAACCATTTGAATGACCCTCAATTTATTTATCAAAAACTTGAGGATTCCCTTTTTCTTTTTCTTTGTGGGCCCACAGTTTCGGGTTTACACAGGGCGCCATAACGCCTTTTCCAACATTTTCCACGGGCCACGCCAGCGGGATTCATGTCAGTGAATAATATGTGGACTTTCACCCCTCAGGGAAAGTCCTCTGACTTACTCATGAAACATGTAATTTATCATTTGATCATTTACATTTTTCGTGAATCTCTACCTTGGACTTTGTCCCATTTTCCAGAGTTCGACCCATTCACCCATCTTGAAGTGAATAAGCAACACCTGCCACCCACCCGACCTATTGTGATGTGGCCAGTGTATATGTAATGCATGAGTGCCAATGCATTTTCCTCATGTTACATGCATGAATGAGCACTACATGAAACATTTATACCATGGACAGGTATAATTTATACATATAGTCTACCTCCATACGACCCATGTTAATACATCAAAGGCATGCATCAATGTCACATTTCCACACACCTTGCATGTTATTCAGAAGCAAGCCATAACACATAACTAGGTCTCAAAGTTTGGACCGATGCGAGGGCACTTCAGTCCCTTCCACGAACATAATGTAAGACGATGGGTTCCAGACATTTATTCCTGACAAACCCTGACACCTAGAAACTTTCGGGTTCTAATTAAAACCCTAACTCCCCTGGTCAGGTACAACAGAGTCATGAGATCCTGCCCCTTAGTCCCGGGCTGGAACTAATTTACATAGCCTTTCATGGCCTCCACAACCCAGCCCCTATATTATAAAGCCTTTAGGTTAAAGTAAACCAAGTAGGAAAAATATCCATACCTCTTGAGGTTTGTGAACTCAGCTTTTCAGTCCTACGTAGATCCCGCTGCGTGCACCAACACTACAGTACTGGTGTCGAGCGTGACCTTGAAACCAGGAAAATCTTCCTTTTCCCTTTCCTCCTTTTCTCCTTTTCCTCCTTTTCTCTCTAAGAGTAGTTCCCTCTTTCCCTCTTTCTCTTTTCCTTCCTTTTGCCTTTCATTCCTTTTCTCATTTCATCCTCACCTCTTTCATTTTATTCTCTTTCTCTTACTCATTGTGAAATTTCTCTCCTTTTTGAATCGTTACTAAGCGTATGGAGTCAAAGGCCATTCTCTCATTTCCTCTCTCGTTTTATTAATTTATCTCTTTCATGTTTCTTTTCTTATTCTTATTATGACATAAATGCCTTCCAGTGGCTCATTGTGAGCCATGGATTCACCACACATAATTTAATTGTGGTAGTGCTTCAGTCGGACCATGGCGCACGCCAGGGTAATGCTATCTTAAGGATCATAGTGCAGCATCCCCAGTATACGCCATGTCTTCGACGCCACAGCGCGCCAAAAAAGCGAAATAAGACCCTTTCGAGTCCAGCGAAATTAGACATTGTTAAATTTCGCGAGAGCGAGTTCAGCGGGAGATGTCGGTTTGTCATCAAAGATCTAGAAAATTACGGATTTTCTTGAAATCTGATTTGCCCTTTCTGAGAAAATTGGAATTTTCTTGGGTCTTACATGATTACTCCTTCTAAGGTCATATCTTTTGGTCTTCTCATAAAGAGATCATTCGAAGATAATTTATATACTTCTCATTTTAAATTTAAAATCATTTATTTACTTATAACAATATTCTTAACTACAAAAATTATCTTTCCTTATTTAGTTATTTCGATAAAATAAAAGTTGTTTTCCATTCAAAGGATTTTTTTCCATCCTTTTATTTTAATTATTATTTTGTTTTTAACTATTGGTGATTTTGAGGCGTACCTAGAATTCAGGTCCAAGGAAAGGGCATATATTGATAGACTTGGAATGGTAGCCTAGGGGCATAAATAAGAGTGAGGTTCAAATCCGCCAGGTTACAAGTGAGGAATTTTTCTGTAAGATTTGAGGGACACATGTATCCCAGAACTGAGAGCTAGGTCTGATTTTAGCCAATGAGATTGGAATTAATGGTTAAGGATTGATCGAGACATAAGGAAGGACTAGATTCAAGTTTCCAGTTTCCATGAGAAAAAAAAAAAATGCAAGAATGTAATATTAGAAAAGTAAAAATAGTTGTCAAAAAAATTATCTAAGATTTTGAAAGTGGACATCAGTCCTCTTTATCTTTGAAATGGATTTACGAGAATATCAAAACTATCACCCTGACTATTTTAATTTTGTTCAGAGTGTTAAAATTTTATTTAAAGGCGATCATTTAGACAAATAATTTTTGTTCAGTCTATTAAATTCTATTTGGAGCTTCATTCCTTTGGTAAAGAGCCAGAGAAACAATTATAATATATTTCTTAAATTATATAATTATCTTCTTTTTTTAGAGTTAAACGCTTTATTACAATGTGTAGTAGCTGTTTTCCATCGAAACCCAGTTTTTAGCAATTTATTTTCCAAATGCCCTGCCTTTTTTAAAAGTCTCTCATGAGCTAAAGACATGATGGTCAAAATTATATAATTATCTTATAAGTATGGGTAATAATTGTATTTTCCTATTACTTTGCATCATTATTGAAGCCAAATAGTATAGGATAATTATCATATTATGATATGCTAGCTCATGAATAATG